>CP045905.1:3167158-3178887 GCA_013387185.1 Caligus rogercresseyi
GTTGCGGCTGGCGGAACCCGAAGGCCCAAGGTGCACAAAATGGCATTTGAGGTGTTCCTTACTTGTATTTTACAATTTGCGATGGGTTTGAAACCCCAATACCCATTGTTGTTGAATACTTCTGCAAGACAATTATCTTGTGCCAGGTTGACCAATTGTACTGCTACAGAAAACATAATTTTTTTGAAAAAAAGGTCTGAATTTTTTTAAATCAAAGTCATTGAGGCTGGTGCTGAATCGGCCGCGCACTGAATTGGCTGGCGCTGAATCTGCGGCGCTGAATCGGCGGTGCTGAATCGGCAGCGCTGAATTGTACCGTACCCTGAAAAAGGGGCTATCTTTGAGGGATCATATCGGAGGGATCATGTGGAATTGAACCCCCTAACAAATAAGTCCAATAGAAAGAAAATCATTATAATTTATCGAAATAAAAATGACATTCATGGGTAAAAACGATCGCAACTGATCTTAAAATACTTCTGAAATATTTTGGCCCTGATTTTTATGAAGTAAAAAGCTTAAAAATGCGTTTTCTCTTATTCACTATTTTCATTTAGAATTGCTTTCTTGCTGAAACACCTCATATTTCAAATTGTCAATAAAGTAAAACTATTTGTACATAAATATTATCGCTTAATCTCTGTGTTGTGTAAAAACAACTACTGAATGGTCTCTCATAGTGAATACTGATTAATGTATTCCATATCAATACATACCTAATAGGAGATGAAAATATATAAAATATTTTATAAAAGTAACAAAGTAAATTGAAATTAATCAAAATGTGAATTAGAATGTTTCATTTATTTATTTTTCCTCTACAATAAAAGTGTAATTAAATACAGTACTAAAAATAACGTAGCTATACAATTAAGACTCATTGGATAGTTGCGTTAATAAAGAAATATTAAAAACACAATAAGATATTACTATTACCAGGCTTGTGAGCGTTCAGCTTTTTTTGCGTTCAGCGTTCCGTTTTGTTTTTACCCGTTCAGCGTTCGTTCAAAAAATTTGCGTTCGTTCGCGTTCCGTAGCGTTCAGCGTTCAAATATTAAAAAAAAAAATTCCAAAAAAAAAGTACTGCGTAGTGATGACGTTTTTTTTAGAAAAGATTTCCAAACAAAAGTACTGCGTAGTGATGACGTGTTTTTTTTTAGAAAAGAATTCCAAAAAAAAAAGTACTGTAGTGATGAGTTTTTCCGAAAAAAGTTCAAGAAATGTTTGGAAAAATTGAAACGCTGAACGCAAAAACTCTTTTTTTGCGTTCAACGTTCAGCGTTCAAAAAAAAGTTGCGCCGTTCATTGAACGTGCGTTCAGCTGAACGCCGTTCAATTTTGCGTTCCGTCACAAGCCTGCTATTACTATCAGTGTGTGAAAATAACAATAATATAAATATATTTATTCACGTTTAAAAATGGTGGTGTCTCATATCATATAAATATTCTTAATAACTGTCATTTATTTGATAGAGCTTGTGGGAACAAAAAGGAACACTGTCCGGAAATGTGCAGGGGACGTTTTGTTTCGACCAGCTCGATCAAATATAATGACAGCTATCAAATCTATATAAGAATACATCGACAATTTTTTATCCGCGAACAAATATAATTTTATATTAATTGTTATTTTTTCTGTTTGAGAGTGACAGGATTTTTAATTTCGAAATCTGCGATCCTTAAAGCAGAGATGATCGTTATCGCTTTTCAATCGTCAATAAAAGAGTTTTCCTTCGTTTTATGTACAATTAAGGCTTTCAAATATTCAATAGCTTTATATTTTAGTGGAGCGTTTGTTTAATATGCATCAAATAAAATGTAGCGAAATTAATTATGAAGAAGTATGTACTCTAGGGGGTATTATAGAAACCTAATATTAAGATATCAAAATTTATCCCCCCGCGAAAGTTGTGTCATAAGAAACTAAATGATCGTAAAAAAAGGATTTTGGTTTGACCCCCCCCTTACCCCCCCAAATTGCGTTCAAAGGTTTCGTTATTGAGCAAAACTTTTTATCATTACTTATTTTGAAAAAATTTAGTTTTACAAATTTTAGCTATGATCAATTTATGACTTTACTATTCTTTGCAAATTTTCGTCAAAATAATATTTAGTGCCAATAAATGAACATAAGTGCTGACGCACCAACCATTTTTTAAATAACGGCTCCTACTAGGGTTCTTTTATAGTAGCTGCTGCTGTAAATATGATCACTTTTATTTTAAGTAATTGTATTCATTATAATATAATCTTTTGCCAATGTTATTTGTTTCGTGGATCTCTTTTTCAATAGTAAAAGCACTTCATGTTAATATCATTATTAATTGAATAAATCAATTATTTACAGTTAGCACGAATGAAACTCTTGGCTCCAAGTTAAGTTCACGGCTTAACTGCATGTATCTATAAGATTTTTATTATTATTGCCGCTTCTTTTCTTACAACCCAATCAGGGCCTAGAACCGAGTCCGGATTTGTTATCCTTATATATTATCTAATAGAAATTGATCCTTTATTTCAAAAGCACTGTTCAGCTTTTAAGCACAATAATCAATTAGGGAGTACGATAGCTCAGTGTGCGTTAAGGCGTGTTCAACTCTATATGTTGAGGGTTCAGGTTCGACTCCATTAAGAGGGGAAGGTGAATTTTGATCAAACTCATTGATAAGAGTATCCTAGGTTCGAGTGACTAATTTACACGCTAGATTGCTTATCTATATCCAGTCGGAAGCTGCAATTTTATCGAACCATATAGGCACAAAAAATAATGATAAGGTCTGCTTTGTTCCAAGAAAATATGACCATGGCCGTTTGACTATAATTAAGAGACTTTCAACAACGTCCTTTTGGAACAAAAAATGAACGTATCCAGTTTACTTTATTTCCGAAAAGTATTCTTCTTCGGGGATAAGATAAGGGCATTTAATTTGATTTTTCCATCATGTTAACTGCATAAACCATAATGATATGACCGTATATAAAGCTCCTAAGAATGAAAAAAAATGAAGTATCGATATCTAAGTTGATTATAAAGAAAATAAGCGGATCAAAACAAGCCTATTAAAAACTTAGCTTTAGGTCAAGGTGTATAAGTTATAAGTCTTATATCCACTTTTTGCTACGAATGAAGCGCCTACCATAAACTAAAGCCTTAAAGTAAAGTAGTGCATGTAAGGAAAAAGTAAACAAAAGAATTGGTCAAAATTTTGGTTATTTTCTTTAACGTTAGATGTCGCTAGTCCATGAAATTTCGTCACAATCTATTTAAAACCGGTTTAAAGGGATTAAGTTTGATGATTTTTGTTTCAAGATAAAAAACGTCTCCAAATATAAATAATAAAAGGACTTTGTTATTATTTTCAAAGAGCTCTAGCATCAAAGCGCTCCTTAAGGACTAAAGAAGAACTAAAATTTTGGCCAATTCCTTTAAGGAAAAAGAAAGAATTTTACGTTTTGCATGCGCTACTTTACTTTAACGCTTTGCCATAAACTATTTGAATAGTTTTTAGTGATCCATATGCATGATATCCTTTGTTTTGATCCTTCATACATGAAAAGCGTCACTTGAAACTCTTCTCCAGCTTCAACCTTGAGATCTTTGTTTAATTGAAAACATGACAAACATCAACAACGCAACCTCTCAAAATAAAAAGAAAACTTTACTATAACCTGTTAGAAACATCACTTTGAACTCCCTCTCTTTGAATGCCTTTTTGCAATCACTTTATAATCATGTATTTATATCTCTAGGAATTAGAACCATGCAAGAGTATTCGATCCGTAAAGTGGGCATTAAAGTTAATGAAATGGTGAGTCATTTACATTATAAATTTATGTACTTTTACGAATTTTCACGTGAAAAGAATATTACCCATTTATGCATTATATATTTGGTTTTCATTATACTCCATTAGCTCAAGGGAATTGCATTATCTCTAACCAGAAGTAATTTGTACTATTGTTATATCATATATGTATAGGTATATAAATTGTAAAATGCCCAGGCAATTTACAAAGTGACCGTTAAAGCGGGCATTTTGCAAAATGACCGGGCAATTTAGAAAATGCCCGCTTGATCGGGCAATATAGAAATAGTATATATAATAATAGTGTTACAATTAAACATTCACATATATTTATAAAAAAATTATATGGAAACAAATATTAAAATTATAGCTTAAATGTTATTTTTTAAAGGTTTTGTCAAGTATAATTTATGATATATTATCTATTGTGGACACTCGTGTAAGGATGATGAAGAATGATAAATACATTCCAAATAATTATTCTAGTTTCCTCGTCCCTGCTGTAAATAAATGGCTAACCATCCCTCGAGAGGAATCCTTGTGCTCATCAAGACAAAAATAAAACCTAATTTTGTTGCCAGAGATACAGGCGGTAACTATTTTGTTTTAAGAGTAACCTTGCAAGACAAATGTATTAATATTTTATCGATTTATGGGCCCAACCAAGACAATCCAAAGTTCTATAGATCAATTGATTCTGAGTTTTTAAACGATAACAAAGGGGGTGATTCGAATATTTTATTAGGAGATTTTAATATTGCTCTCAGCCAAAAGAGGGACACCGTCAATTATAAAAGAAAAAAATATAAAAAAGCAACATTAGAACTTAAACGAATTTTACTTAGGAATCAATTTAAAGATGCTGCAACAAAGTTCAACTCATGTCCAGAGCATACTTTTACCATCAGAGTGGCTGAAACGATTATAAAACGCTCAAGATTGGACTATTTTTTTGTCTCAGATGATCTAACATCATATATTTCAGACTAAAAGGTAATACCAAACGATATATCTGATCATGATGCAATTATGCTTTCATTAAAGCCCCTTAAAAAACACCAAAAACAATCTTGGAAATTAAACACTACCCTGATGGAAGATGAGCCCACAAATTGTAAAATTAAAAGTATTTTAGAAAACGTCATACTTCAACTTGCTACAAAAGAAATAACATCTCCTTCCTTTGCTTTGAAGAAAATACTAAACTACTCCAGAAGAGAATATATAAAATTAGGAGTTAGAAAAAGTGAAGAAAGAAGACTACAATACGAAATTTAATAGAAAAGGTAAATGATAATAGAGACATTTTAACAGATAGTGTAAATATAGATAAAATTCAAGAGACTTTTACTGAGGGGATTTTAATTAGAACAGGTCTAAAAACAGTTTCAAAAGAACAAATTTTATTCCAAAATATTAAAAAATTGAAAATAATTCTGTAAAAAGAAAAACATCAATGAGCTTTTGAACAAAAATGGAACATTGGAAACTTGCCCAGAAATAATTCAGAAGAGAGTTATAGATTTTTATCGGGATATGTTTTCCTGTAGAGATTGCGGCACTCACCCGTTTTTACAGAATACTTGTGCAAAATGTTTATTTAACACAGCAGATTTTGTCCCAAAAATTAACAATACAAGTATCCAAGGCTTAAGGAAAATAAATCAGCCTGTGGCAGAGAAATTAAGAACTTATACACAAAAAAATAAATCTCCGGGGCCAGACGGGTTCCCAATAGAATTTTATAAAAAATATTCTATCTTTTTATGTCCTTTACTTGAAGAAGTATTCACGGAAGCAAATTTTAAGGGATACTTTGAAGGGTATATCTCTACCGGAAAACTTATCCTTATTCCAAAAAAGGAAAAAGATCCCAGAAACATAGGCAACCTTAGACCCCTAACTATGCTCAATACTTCCTATAAAATATATTGTGGAATTCTAGCTGATCGAATGAAATATTTGTTACCTGAAATAATTAGTGATTCCCAAAAAGGCTTTGTAGCTGGTAGAGTGCCCGAAGACGTTTGTAGAAGTATTTGTGACGCGATTGCTGGGCTCAAAAACAACAAGAAGGCGATACTAGGTATATATTTTACTAAGGCATTTGACTCTGTATCTCACCAATGGATTTTTAACTGTATGAAGTCACATGGCTTTAATGAAAAATTTATAAGAATGATGGCGGTGTCTTTATGTAATATTAGAACTTTTTATGAAAAACCAATACATTATTTTTACGTGAAAAGAGGATGCAGACAGGGAAACCCCTTTTCTCCAATTTATTTATTATCGCCATTAATCATTTATTAGATAAAATCAACTCATGCCAGCAAAAAAATATAAAGTTTGGAGAAACTGAGTTAAAGATAGAAGCTTTTGCAGATGACGTAACTCTTGCATATACTGGTAACGAGGAAGAAATCAGAACCTCCTTTTTAAAAAAGAAATTTTAAAAACTTTGAGGCTAACTCGGGTTTACAAATAAATTTAATAAATCAAATATTTTAGCTAATTTTACAATAAAATTTAATCTGTATGGGATCCCAAATCTCTAAAAATATTGGGCACATATATAACTAAATGGTGAGGCTAGGAATCAAAATATCGATGAAGTTTTAGCCAGGGTTGAAGGTGGCATACGTAAGTTTTATTTTTTCTGAAAAAGAACGTTTCGGCAAGAATACATATATGGAACACGTACATTCTACCAAGAATAACCCATATATTGATTTTAACTCCTTTAACAGAATCTTTGTGTAAGAAAGTCGAAGAACTTTGTGAAGGTTTTCTATTCCCTGAAGGAAGGAACAGAAACTTAACATGGAAGAGAATTAATTGCCCTAAAGAATTTGGTGGACTTGGTTTGCTGTCTTTTAGTTATTTCTGGAAAATACTGATTTTTAAATGGTTTAAAAGAATTTTAAGAGCAATGCAATATGGAGTTTTATAGTAAGAGAAAAATATAAAGAAATCTTTAAAAAACCTATTGACGAAGTTAGAGGCAAAGCTCCTTTTAAAGTTTTGGAAGCGTTATCATCCGTAAGTCCATTCTGGAGAGATATTAAAGAACCAACAGAAGAATTAATAAAAGTAATGCTAAAAAAGATGTTGTGGCAAGAACCCGTTAAAGAAAATGCTAGATTAAGTTTTATGACAGGGATGTTTATTTGCAAAAAAATTGACTTTGTTGGAGAAATTTTTATTCAGAACGATTATTTTACCCAAATGAGATTTTAGAAAAAACAAAAAATTACACGAATTAAATTTCCGCAAAAGACAGATAGGCCCTAGAGATGATTTTTAAATTTTTTAACATTGACAAGAAATAAATATTTACGAAATGCACTAATAAAAAATCTACATTTTATCAATACTTTAATCAAATAGAAAGGAAAAAAGAACATTTTAAACTGAAAGCTATAGCACCTACCATAATTAACGTTTTAAACTTAAATCGGCTTGACCCAACGTTATACTACTTTAAGTACAGAATAGTCACCAATACACTGTCTTTGGGAAGTATATTCGGTAGATCTAGAGAGGAGAGAATGTGCCATTTCTGCAAGGATTCCTTGGAGACTTATAACCATTTTCTTTACGAGTGTCCATTTGTAGATAATATTTTATGCAAATTAAAGATCTGTTTTTAATCATTTTAAATAAGTTCTTAGTACAAAAGACTTTGTTTATTTATATATAGGCAACAACCAGGAAGAAATAAATTTTATCACTACAAAAACACAGTTTATTTTATACAAATGCAGGAGCTTGAAAATACCATTACCCCACGATTTTAACCCCATAATTGATAATATTCTAACCTGTTTATGTCGTTTAAAAAATGAATACCTTCTGTAAATTATATATAAAATATGTTGAATAAATATGTACCTAGCGTGCAAAAAAAAAGAAGTATAATTTATGTTGCACATACAAAAAGGAGCAGTTGCAATAAAATGCTTGGTTAAAGAGAGTTGAAACAAATTACGAATTTTATCTTATAAAGGAACAAGAAAATTTATAAAATACCCAATAATAGCGCTTCCTCTGCTAGTTAAAATAAATATTTATAATAAAATAGTGATTCGGTTTATCAAAATATATCAGAGGAGCAGAACCTTTTTCAATTTTTGATTATGATCCTTCAAAGTGGGAAATTTATTCTTCGAGGTTAAAGAAATGCTTCTGTGGTCTACTCTTAGGCATAATAAAACAATAGACGTGTTCACACTTAAATAACTATATTATCACTGATTCATTTAGGCGCCAAAATATATCAACAAACCCCCTCCTTGTGATGAGACGGCCAGAGTGATGAACACGGTCCAGTTCATGGTTCGAACTCTTGCTACACGGCCCCATGATGTTACATCACCTTTAGTTTTTGAAGCAAGGAAACTTAGACGACCCGATTCCTCAGTCGTATGTCTGAAGAGTGTCTTGGTACTCACATTAACGTCTGCTTGGAAAGGAGAAACGACTTTTGTAATAGTTCCCTTCAACCATTTTGTCGTGCACTTTGCGTTGTTTGGTTTCACCCAAACTTCATCACCCTTGACAAATTCTCCTGCCTCCGGGGTAGGTTTTTCTGTCCGCTTTTCATCTATCATGGAAATCCGCCATTCTCTCTTGAAAAGTTTCTCAGCAGGAATCACTTTATCTTCCGATCTTGGTGATGCATTGTACCAGAACACACACGTTGATACCGGACTGCCCGTTCTTGCTACCATGGATTTGATAGTTCTATGGTTTCTCTCCACTATACCGTTGCCTGATGGTTTGTAGGCGCACCTGAAGGACAAGGTAACGTTCCAGGATGACATAAGGTTGGCAAACGCTTTTGATCTGAACGTTCTACCATTATCGCAAAGAACTTCCATAGGAGGGCCCATATGACCAAACAATTGACCCACAGCGATGCACACCTCAAATTCACTCTCGCTCCTTATGTAGGTCCAAGTGGAGAATCGGCTGGGTCCACAATCCACAGCAGTGAGATATTTTTCTTTGCCAACGTGTGTCACATCGATGGCAATTCTGTCCCAGATCTTCGCCACAGAGAGTTTCCCCCCCTCTAAAGTCTTAGGTGCTGGATCAATTGATGTGCATTCTTCGCATCCCTGGATTGCCCTCGCTACTTCATCGGCTGTGACCTCTTTATCCAATTTCCTGGCAAAATGGAGGGTTTTCTCTCGTCCCATATGATTCATGTCATGAATTTCCCGTATTCGTTCTGGTGTTATATTATTTGCTGAATTGCATAGAGACATTTTTCCTTTACTTATCCAATTCTTGGGTACCCTAGTCAGTTCGTCTGCTTTATTCTTGGCTGAGGGGACAAGAACGATTTCCCATGAGATGTTGTAGGCTTCCAAAGTTTCTTTTAGTGTTGAAATTCTTCGTTTTACAAGCATCTCAGAGAGGCCGGACACTCTTATCTTTTTATCTCCAGTCCTCAACGATCTCACCAAGAAAATACAGTTGCCGAATCGGTCACAATGTTAAGAGTTTCAGCTCCCCATTTTGTTGCGAGATTTACTCCTTTCACAATCGCAGTCAACTCAGCTAAATTAATATGAGCCCCGTCTTCTTTTTTCCTCAACCATGCACCATCCTCGATCACAACTCCATTTTTGCACAATATAGCTCCATATGCGATTGAGCTAGCGTCAGCCCACAATTGAAAGGAACCTCCACTTTCTACGTTCCACTTCCCTTTGACGGGATCATCTCGAGTGATTCTTGAAATCACCTCTTCCAGTAGATTTTCTACGATGACTCCCGCTTTATCGTCCCATTTTTGTCCTTCACAACATCTTTTGATGTAACTCGTTGCAACCCTCAACCAACCGACAATAGGGAAATGACCAACGAGTTTACCACACAATGAGAATACCTCCCTCCTTGTGACACCTGGGTTCACAGCAAGATCAGCACAATTTGGTCTTCTCCACCACAAGGTTCCGTCCTTTGTTTCCAATTGCAAACCCGAGGACCTTTGACTTGCTCAACAAAATGTGTTCTTTGCATTGTAGCCCAAATTTCGCTAGATGGTCCCTTACGTCAGTCACCGATATCTTGTCCAAGTTAACTATCAGATCGTCGTAGTAGTGATCCACAGAACCTTTCATTCTTGGGTTTAAAGACAAGACCTTAGCTATGATGACTTTCATTATTTCTGGTGCACAGTTTAGTCCAAACCCTAGACGGCAAAGTTGGTAACATTGGCCCTTGTACCTTATGTTTTGGTATCTGCTGCATCTCGGACTGACTCCTATTTGCATATAAGCATCTTTCAGATCCAACAATGCACAATTCTCAGGCCATTGCCTCCACGTCCGCAGCTTTTCCCCGCAGACATCAGCTTCAGCACCAGAGCATTCTACAAATTTGTTGAGCTCCCTAAAATCCAAAACGGGTCTCACTTTGTCCTTGGTTTCCTGATAAACGGCCATAAGCGGTATAACTCCTTGGTGACTTTCTTCGCTCTTGACCAACCATCCACTTTGGATCCATCTATTCACTTCACTCTCGAACCTCGTCCTCCACCTCTCGTCAACGTTGTACTGTCCGACCCGACCTTGGATCTTGGGATCTTCAATCCATTCCCACTCTACAGACCAACGATCGCCACAAAAAGAGGCCCTAAAATTTCTACCCTCAGCAGACACCTCGGGACTCGGTTCGACCTCACTCACTAATGCTGGAGCACTTATAGACACAACTCCTCTTAACAGCGAGAAGTTAAAGTGTGCAAGGACATCGGTGCCCAAAACAACGTCAATCCCAGGCATCATGCTAGAACTAAGGATACACTCATTCCAGACAGACTTCCCCACGAGCTCGATCCTCCTCCATGATGTTCCTTGGCACACAGAGGTCCTTCCATCGAATGCCATCACCCGTACGCTCTTCTCCTGCTTCAATGGTTTATACTGGCTGAAGCGTGCCCCCAAAATTGTTTTGGAGCAGCCAGTATCGAGAAGGCCACTAACCTCCTCTCCGTCCACTTTTACTTTTATTGTGGGGATGGTTGCGCCTGAGAGCTGTGATAGACCGCCGTTGGCGCAGGCGCCGGCCCCACTCCGTTTCCCGTCCTCCTGCACATTCGCGCATAGTGCCCCGTTTTTCCACAAATGTAGCACGCTCCCTTCCTATTTGGGCAACTTTTAATAAAGTGAGGGCCTCCGCAAGAGAAACATGACATTTCTTTTGTAGTTCTTTGAGATACGGCCCCAAGACTCTCCTTGATGGGAGCTGGACATTAAGGACTTAGCCATATGAACAACTCCACTCATTTCCATGGACTCAATGTTGGGTGTCGCCCTAATATGGACACTCACATCCTGAGGGAGACCAACAACGAAGGCGAATCTCACTGCGTTGTCAGCCTTGTCCATTCCAGATATTCTGGCCAGTCGTTTAAGGTCCGTGAGGAAAGCTTCAACGGTCTCGTCCATCCTCCACCTCCTTCCGCAGAATTCCTCGTATGCCGTCCACTTGCTCACAGCAAATGCTCTTGTTAACGCGTCCTTGATTTTCCCCTCCACTCCCTTATCCTCCGGAGCCAACTGCTTGAAAACCTCAAACGCCTCCCCGTCCATAAAGAAAGGTATCACCTTCGCCATGTTGTCGATCTCAAACAGTTCCTTGGCGAGTTCCACCTGCTCGAGCCACGCACTCACATCTTTTCCCTTCGTCCCATCAAACCGAGGAAGGATATCCGCTATCTTCATGGCCGTGATAGCTTGTGTCGTACTCTTAGGCATAATAAAACAATACGTGTTAACACTTAAATAACTATATTATCACTGATTCATTTAGGCGCCAAAATATATCAACAAACCCCCTCCTAGTGATGAGACGGCCCAGAGTGATGAACCGGTCCAGTTCATGGTTCGAACTCTTGCTACAAATTCT
>CP045905.1:3178987-3198849 GCA_013387185.1 Caligus rogercresseyi
TTATATATATATCTTTAAAATCATTCATATTTCAATTGCTTTAAGATAAAAAAGGGTACTTTATTTTTGATGAATAGTTAGAAACTCTTACTTTGACTTGGACATTCATCCACCCAATAGACTCGATGCTCGAGCTAAAATACGGAAAATCCCGGAGCCTTATTCGCTATTTAGAAATGTCAGAGTATTCCTTATCCCCCAAATAACATAACCGTTGGTCCAAAAAGCTCTGGCAAATTGGGATAAGTTCCTCCTCGTAGCTCTTGTATTAAAGCTCCTTCATATAAACAATGTCCATTATTTCACCCTTGGAGCAAGGCAGCTTAATAGCAATTTCACGGTAGCATTCCACGGGAAGGGCAGAATAGCAGTTTTGGATGGATTCTCTGGTTGGAACTCATAGGCCAATTCTGTCTGTTGAAGAAGAGAGAAACCCATTTGGAGACTAATTTTTAGATGATGTAGAATGTCCGTTCGGATGCAGGGCGTCGCGGTGGCCGTTAGTGCCATAAAATACTAGGGAGGGGGGAAAATCACTTCGTAACCTATGGAGAAGCTAGTAGTATACGAGTGAAAGTCGTTGCCCTACTGAGACACACAGTTGACCTCATCAATAACGAATCGCTTGAGGGTATCCCGCGAATAAAGGCTTCGAGAGGACTCCATTGAGCTTCTGAGAGGCAGATACCTTCTCGGGTTCACGCAGGAGATATTATTTGGGGCGTGAGGAGACGGAGCTTTTCGTATATTTTCCGCTGCCGGCCATAGTCGTCCCCGATGAGATTATCTGCAGGGATTCCCAGACCGTCGAGCTTTGTGAATTTATCATATATGAGGGATGCCAGGATGGATAGACTACAGTGGACTCCACCTGGATCCGCGGTTGGTAACTGATAGCAGAGGTACTCTTTCGCCCCGTGGACATGAGACATAGGTGACCATTGTTCAAGAGGCTGCATTAATGGTGACAGATGATTGATGGCGAAAGCTGGGATATCAAAGTGACTCTTGAGCTTCCCAAAGAGATCGTTTGAGAAAGAGTAGTCCCCTTTGGCATATTATTAGATCCCTGTTACAACAGAAGCAGATAACTTGCAACCACTTTGAAACACAGAATATAAGAACTTGAAAAACACCAACACAAACCACGTTTTGTTGAAATAAATATTACAATTGAACTAATAATGATGGCCCTTTACTTGAGCCTAAAGGAGTGCCCGTTAATGACGTCCATCCTTCCAGTTAGTGCTAGTATTCCTTGATAGAAATACAAGTAGGTCACTCTCAAACATAAACAAAATGTGACATCAATGAAGGATTGTTTACCAGGGTTTTCAAAGGTATGCAATTATTTAATAACACGAAACTTCGATCACTAGTATTTCAAATAGTGTTGATTACGTTATTTACTTAAAAAAGAAAATATATATTTACTCTCTATTATTTCTAATTACATTCCATTTCATTAAAATGGTTGAGCAAGAATTGAAGCTAAGATTTTTTTTTACTTTACCAAATGTGTTTCAAGAGAATACGTAGAAAATAATGAATGGATATAGGATCATCCGGTTATCATTTAGTGACGTCACATCGCTCTGCTTCATCAACCAGCAAAAACAGTGCCCAAGAATAATTTTTGTGGTGTCCCAAGGAATGATTCCGGGTTTTCTGATGTGGATGGGACATGTTTGATGAGGACGTGAATGTCACCCATCATAGAAGAAGCCGCCTTCTAGGCAAAGCGGTGGAGTCTCCTCCGATGAAGGAATCATAACTAAGCCCGCCCTCGTTTGATGGAGTGAGCAGACTTTTTGAGAGATGGAATGAGATTCGACCTTGGCTTTGAATACATGACTATTAATCCGTTTTTTTGTAAAAAGCGATAGTTGTTCATTTAACCCTGAGAACATGCGTATTTAACAGCTATCAATGAGATAGTAATCTAAGTCAAGTTTGTTTCTCAGAAAAAGCTACGATTTGATAGAATAAGTTTTTATATTATGTTGTATTCATGATTGTTTTGTATATATTTTCCTAAGTATGGAGGCCCCGAGATAACGGATATGATGTAGTGCAGTCCAACAAACGCATCCTTAGTGCTGAACTCTGTGTTCACTAAGACTGAGTTAGAGCATCTCGCCCTCAGAAGTTTGATTCGCATAAGGACCCATGGGTTTATAGATATGAAACCCAACAGTCCCACAATGATACCCCTTAGTGACTGTCTGTGTTCACTAAAGCTGTATGAGGACACCATGCCACTCATGAAGTCCTCTCGACCTAAGTCAAAACGCACCCATTGTACATTTGTACTCCTCTTGAAGGCTAACTTTAGCCTACTCAACCTTCCCCAACACATATATAAAGAAGAATCTGTGTATAATTAATATACAAAAGCGGTCGAAGTTATTTGTGAGCTTCACCGAATCATGGAGGAGGCTGATCCATAGTTAATGAAGATGAACTTTTTTAACCCTTGTGGAACAAAAAAATCACCATCTGCCTCACGAAATTGTAATTGCAATCCACAAACCACACCTGCAATGGCAGAACTTCTAACACAAATTTCGGGTACGGTTACTTCGATCTCCTACCTGAGCTAGAAACAAAGAGAAACCACACTTCAACACGGCCATCATGCTAACATTCCTCACAAAACCTCTATATTATTGTACTTATTATAGAAGGATCTGGATTATCGAGTCCCGTTGAACATATTCATGAGCCGAGTCAGTGCTAGGAGCGACCACATTGATGAAGGAGCTCCCAAACGTCTCGTCTCCTCCTCCGATCATTGAGGAGGAGGATGAGACGAGACGGGGCAAATATAATGACTGGAATCATGCCACCCGTCCACTCCCATTCGAGAAATTGATCCCAAGCAATGATGAATCAATGTAAACAATAATAAGAACAAAGCAGGAGCACTCTGGATGACGAATACTTTTTTCCCTTCTTCTTCTATAATAAGTACATAATAGAGAGGTTTGTGAGGAATGTTAGCACGATGGCCGTGTTGAAGTGTGGTTTTTCTTTGTTTCTAGCTCAGGTAGGAGATCGAAGTAACCGTACCCCAAATTTCAAAGTCAAGCGATTCGGGTGTAAGATGAACTTGCAGCTATATAGCGGAAGATCAGGAGGAGCTCCCATCTAATGATAATTAGGAATTCAACCTATAAAGTCACTTCTAAAAACTACTCCGAGCGTTTCCTCTGAAGCATGAAGCAATTTTTTCTTGAAGTCATGGTATAATAGATACTTTGGCACCAATTACGCCGCTCAACTTGGAGAGTCATGTGCCTAAAGTCGAGATTCCTTGTCCTTTTATTTACCCCCGGAGGTATATCCTTATAATATTATTATAAATATATAGTATATGTTTAAAATAATCTTAATTAAAGCATGCACACCATCAAGTAAGTTATCGTATAATTCAATTATTTATTATGTATTAGTATTCGTATTTTTGAATAGTAGTAGTAACTCCATCCTAAACATTATGATATATTTTTTTTAATTACTGAAATATTGGGGGGGGGGAGCATTCATGGATTGGAATCTGTATTAATAAAATTGGATTTGTGGTGTTAAAATAATTATTTCCGATATAATTTACAACAAAATATTGATGAAAATAAATATACGCAACAGTGTATGAGAATATTCACACTTTTGTTGACTTAATTAAATTAATTGAAACATATTGCCAAGGACAGTATTAGCATATCGGAGGCCAATTGAAACCATAGAAGATCATTTATTCTTGGTATGAGTAGAGGTGCAGCAGAAGACACAGTAGCATGTCAATGCCCAGTCAGGGGAGCTTTGAAGTGTGTTTTGTAGCAATTTCATTAACAAAGACGATAGAAAAAGCAGGAGACACTGAAGCCTTATGGGCTGCTTGCCCTACAAGATTCTACTTTATGATGATGAGAATGGCAAATTATATCAAAAAATATAGTTCCGGCAAGATCCTTAGACAATTGAACGTTCTGATAATTCAAGTGACAAATCCGAAGTCCCGGAGAACAAGAGCTCTATCCTTGAGGCTAAATTCATTACTTCCATTGACTGGGTGCCACACATGCTTCCTTCCTCATGATTGAGATATACATTTTGCTCAAGAGGTACACGGATGTTTTCCTAATGAGTGCTTAATCGAATACTTCAGTTTATGGAGTAAACTTGCAGGGACTTTCGCTTCAGAAGTTAATTTCTTCTAAGCATTTTTATGAGTGAACTCGATTAGGAGGATCCAATGTGGGTTGACAAAGATGTCAAATAAATGTTGAAATCATGGAAATGTGAGCCAAGATCCAAAATTAAGTTTCCTTAGAAGATAGATGAGTATGATACTTGAAATTAGTAGAAAGGATAACAACCTCGTCTACAACTTTTCATAATCAAAGTAATAAAATAACTAAAATTAAAAAATCAAAGAATGATTTTATATTATTTTTAGTTTCTCTAAGTAAAATAACATCAATAATATTATCAATATTATTGATTGAAATTTCGAGAGTTAAAGAAATTAATCCCTTTGAAATCCCTGATAAACAACCCTTCCAGTGATGTCACATTTTGTTTATGTTTATTACCTGTATCTCTATTTACCTTGGTTCTAGTATTCCTTTTATTGTATGACAATTTTTTTTTGGCAATTTGACTTGTCTATTTTTCCTATGAGCGAGTGCCATAGAGATAAAAATATATAGAGAGCTTATTCCCTTCATCTGTATTTCTGTGTCCAATATAAACAAAATAATTTGATCTACGTCATCGTAAGCTGATCTTAGGGATAAAATCTATCTCTATGATTAGCTTACGATGATGTAGTAAATTACTTTGTTTATAGTGGACACACAGAATACAGCTGAACGTTGTTTCTCTGCTATATAAGGGAATTAGCTCTTTATATCTTTATATCTCTATGGCGAGTGCGCTCTTCAAGGAAATCAACAGCTGCAGTCATAAACATCACGTGTGTTTGTTTATTTTTATCATCTGTAGTCTGTGTACCTCGTGGCTTAGATCCCAAATCCTTGATCATGGTAGAAGTGTCTAAGAAAAACAAGAAAAAGATGAAGAAGCCCCAAGAATCAAGTGAGGACACCACTATGGAGGACAAGGATGAGAATGCTCAGTCTCAAGAACCCCACCCTAGTCTTAAGAAGGAGAAGAAGAAAAAGGTAAGATAGTTGGGAGTTCCATGTTCATCTGTAATTCTAATTAATTGTGTATTCCTGACTAGAAGAAGAACAAAGATAATATGAAGGCTAAGAACCATCATCAGAGCCGATGGAGCTGGAACCCGAAGAAAAAATCGCCATCGAGGATCCACAGACCGAGAAAGTGAAGAAAAGAAAACGGTGAGTCTTCATTCGTGACATTACTCAAGCTAGCAAAAGTGTTCTATTATCCATATACCTTCTAATATTCATCAATCTACCTTTTTATCTTATGTCGTCAATGGAACCGAAATTTGATTTATTTTCACTTAAAAATATACTTGCAAAACAACATGTTGAGGCAAGTTGCCCGTCTCAAACACTGAAATTCAGATAATGTTGAGAGCAAACAAAAAAAATTACTCTATTTCAAATTGATTTTCAAAATAATTATGGAAGCGAGTGAGATATTTTTTGAGGTATCACTATCCAATTAATTAGGATATTCAATGTCTTTCCTCACTCTTTGAAGAACTGTTGATGAGATACCATATTTGATATATTCACTGGATTTATCTTTATAAAGATCTATATATTAATTTATAATTTTCCATCTTAAAATTGAAGTCCCGTCCATATAAAAGTAATAGGGATTCGAAGTATCAAAACATAGTTCAATGGTGCAATGGATGTTATATTAATAAGAAAATTATATTTACCTTATTCGTATACCTTCAAACAAAAGAACAAAAAAATTGGATCTGTTGTATTTTAATATTTCTTTTTGAGAATAATAACAACGTGCAGTACATAGACTTATAACGTATATAACAAGTTTTTAGTATTAGTACTCCTTCAAATTGTGTGAGGTGGATTAATTTATGTGTTAGTGAGGGGAATTATTTTTCTTTCATACTGGTTGTTGACATTTTGTGATATAAGTCGAATTAAGTTATAGAATTGAATTATAAGTAAAAGTCTATTGGATGGATTTCTGAACAGAGGACAAAGGATGTTGTTTGTAATGGAGTCGATTAGAGAGTTGATATCTACTCTTGATATAAAGTTTCAAGTAAAAAAACAAAATCCTTTCATTACTCATTATCGTAAAATAATGGTCACAACTTAGATGGAAATTTATGATTAATTCACAACTATATAACCTAAACACGACGTAAGCATAGAAGCTTGTTGATATCCACACGTATGATATTGCAATTACATTGAACCAAATATGATGAAAAGATACTTATTTAGGAGAAATACTGCTAGCTAAAACAATGGAGCTCTTTTTTGTTGTTGTTGTAAAATGCTAATTTATTATCTGCTTTCTGTCGTATTCATCCTATGAATGTCAATATAATCATAAGGACTACCCATGTGTGATTAAACAAATATTTGTCTGTACTTGTAGACGTTTTGATTAATTTTTGGCCACTTTTACTACTATTTTCTCTAACTATTTCAGAAGAAAAACAAAAATATTGAAAGCGAGTCAGAGATGAAACCCAAGGAACAAGACGAAGAAGCAATCAAAGAAAAGGAACCCAATAATCATGATGATTCTCAAAGCAAAAAGAAAAAGAAGAAAAAGCGAAAGGCCGAAGAAGGCTCCAATGGAACCTCCTCTCCACAGAAAAAGGTCAAGCTTAACAAAGGAGAAACGGATGGCATATTCAAGAAAGCCTTCTATGACGGAAGAGGGGACTCAAAATTGAACAGCGCTGAAGTGAAGGACTACTTTGAAAAACACTCCATTAATGTATATGGCAGCGGCTCCGAGTCCATTGTGCCAGTGCTTTCATTTGAAGACATGACATCCCTTGGAGATAAATGCCTTAAATGCTGCAAGGGCTTTAAGGCCCCTACCCCAATCCAGTCCATGACATGGCCCGTAGTTGCATCTGGACGAGACGTTATCGGCATTGCGGAAACAGGATCTGGAAAGACCCTCGCATTTAGTGTACCTGCTCTGGCACACATCAAGGAGCGTAAGGAAAATCCCGTTTCCGGCGTGAATGCCAAGCCGGTCATGCTGGTTGTTGCACCAACGCGTGAGCTAGCCATGCAGTCCCAAGTTGTACTCGATGCCGCGGCCAAGGGCATTGGCGTTAATCTGTATGTGTATACGGGGGTGTGAGCAAATATGAACAACGACAGGCTCTTCGCTCCGGAGTTGAAATCCTCGTGGCTACTCCTGGAAGGCTCCTCGACTTGGCGGAAGAGGGCTGCTTGGACCTGAGTGGTGTGAGCTACGTTGTACTGGACGAAGCTGATCGCATGCTGGATCAGGGCTTTGAGCAGGACATTCGTCGCATCCTCGGGCAAACGCATAAGGAGCGTCAGACATGCCTCTTTAGCGCAACGTGGCCTGACAGCATTCGCAAGTTGGCTCATGAGTTTCTCAAGGATCCCATTAAGGTCACTATTGGCTCTGAAGATCTTGCTGCGGGAAAAACTGTGACGCAGATTGTGGAGGTTGTGGATGAGCGAAGTCGGGACGGACGAATCACAGGACTCCTCAAAAAGTATCACGTCAAAAAGAATCGCATTTTGATATTTGTTCTCTACAAGAAGGAAGCAGACCGTCTTTGGAATACATTAAAGCGTGACTGGAACTGTGGAACCATCCATGGAGATAAGTCTCAAGAGGCTCGCATTCAGGCTGTGGAAAGCTTCAAGTCTGGTAAAGTCCCCATTCTTATAGCCACCGACGTGGCTGCACGTGGGTTGGATATTCCTGATGTGGAGTACGTTTTGAACTACTCCTTCCCTCTGACCATTGAGGACTATGTTCATCGAATAGGAAGGACTGGGCGAGCAGGAAAGTCAGGGATTGCGCATACTTTCTTCCATCAAGGTGATAAGGCAAGAGCCGGAGAGCTCGTGAATGTTCTAAAGGAATCGAAGCAGGATGTGCCCAAGGATATGTATAAATTCGATCTGAGCGTTAAACGGAAGGAACATAAGCTCTACGGATCTTTCGGGCCGAAGGACTATGATGAAGAACTCTCAAATAAAAAGGCGACCCGAATCGTTTTTGATGATTGATTGATTAAGTTTATTCATATGTCTTTTATGAACTCAATCCAAAATTAAATTTGTTATGGTTATTTTCTTAAATTTATCAAGTATTTTATTTTAAAATGGGGATGCGATTCTTAAATATTTTAGCCAGGAGGAGGGACGAAGAGAGCTACGATAATCACCGAATTTGATGTCTTATTGGCTCTATTTCTTAAAATAAGATGATATATATATATGTGTGTGTTCATTTCCCCCACCAGTCACGTTCGATAAAAAGTCCCAGTTTATTATCCTTAATAATAAATGAAGTAAGAATCTCTGTAGAAAGACGGGTCTTAATCATTTTATACTGAAGAAGGGTATTTGTTGATGTTGAATGTATATATATATATATACAGTCGTCCCTCGTAAAGTCGCGACAGCCCGGATCCACTTCACGACCACCGCGATATATATGAGGCTCGCGATGTTGATAAATATTATGAAATAATATATCGTGAAAAAAGGGAGCCAAGCCGTCGTCGCGTAGTAAAAGAATGTGAGATGTCGAGGGGCGAAGTAGCGAGGGCCGACTGTAATATATATATATACCGGGTGTACAAGTGAAACTTTTACACTCGTATTTAGTTAAATGCTAGGTTTCATGATATTCTCAGCTTCTTTCCAACAAAATGCGAAATAAAAATTGCTCATCATCTTTCAACAACAAAAAAAATTAAAAAAATCGGTCAATCGACTCTGAAGAAAATGTCTCTAGAACGTTATGTCCTAATTCGGATCCACGCGCTTCTGGAAGACGTGGACGTTGGATCCAGTGCGAAACAGGCGCAATGACCGTTACCTGAGCTTCAGGGACGTTGACGAGAACGTGAGGATCCTCGCCACCACCAAGCATCCAGCCAGAGTGATGTCCTTGGGCTTTGCGGCCTCGAACGGGAAGGCCATGGATCTCTTCTGGATCCTGACCGGCTACAGGGCTTACCTCGGCCGACTAAATCGAGATCCTGAGGACCAAGTTCATCCCCTGGGTCTGGGAGAACGTCCCCAGTGGGAATGTGGTGCTCCAGCAGGATGGAGCACCCGCCCATACGGTGAGGGCCACGTAGGTGTTTGGGGCAGGAAATGGACTTCTGGGCTAGACTTGTGGCCCCCAAGAGCTCCGAAGCCAACCCCTTGGACTACGCTTCTGGCGCACATTGAGTCCAAGGCCTGCAAGCTTCGCCCCCCGAAAATCGACGCCCTCAACCAGGAGTGGGCCGGCATATATGAGGACTTCGTGTCAGGTCTGCAAGGTTTTCAGAAGCGCCTCATGGCCATCGTGGCCGTCAACGGCGGACCACATCCAATAAAAAGATTTAAATATACCTATGTTCTTCATACTGTAAAATGATTTCACATAAGTTCCTCCGCCGAATAGGTATTGTTTTCACTGGCGTTGGTTGTTTGTTGTCAGCAGGATAACTCAAAAAGTACGGACGGATTCGAATGAAAATTTGTGGAGTTGTTGGAAATGCCAAAAGGAACAAGTGATTTAATTTTGCATCTCGGAGTGTTCTTAAGATGCAAAATAAGCGAAATTTAATAAATATTTAAGTTAGCTACTCTGCAATAGATGTCGCTTGAGATAACAGCACAGCGACATCTATTGGCAAATGACAAAAAGACCAAGTGATTCATATGGTGGGGATCGGTGGAGGTTTGCACTCTCTGAGTCCTTAGTTGTTCTTGCTGTTGTACTAGATCTCAATAAAGTTTACTTGTTAAGGTAAAAGTTTAACTTGTACACCCGGATAATATATATATATTCTATGAAATACTTGGATATTGATTACAGATTACTCGTCCATAATGATAAACTTTAAGTTCGACATAGAAACGGCATAGAGTCGGTACTTCAAACCAATGTAGTCATGCTCTTGGCGGGCAAGTTATATTTGATAAGTTTTTTCCTGGAGGTTCATATCTGACTATAATTGTGGATGGAGATAATTTGGCTGTGATAGTTAAAAGAACTTGAGATAGGTGAAGGATTTATTTCATTTTGCTATGTTTATACGGAACGTAGGGTTTGAAAAGGTATTTGTAAAGAAAAATAAGTAATTAGAGCCGCATTGATAATGTATACCCATGCCTTTAAAACGATGACATCACTTGTCACTGAGTTTAATTCCTTCAAATTTAAACATTTTTTTTTTTTGTCTTTTGTAGATTCCATTAGTCTTGGAATACCCATTTGCAGCTCACCTTTTCGGCTTCTAAAGTAAAAAAAAAAGGAAAGTTTCTTAAATAGTAGGGCTGGGCGATATGAGAAAAGTTAGATTTCGATTTTTTCCCAGAAATTTTCGATTTCGATTTTATATCACGATATTACAAAAACACTATTTTTATTATATATATGGCTGTAAACTTCACCACGGCTTTGCGTTTGCAGCTGCTTCTATGTACACGTATGTTTATGTTGTGGTGTGCGCAACTCAACTTGACGTGGCTCTCTTCCAACTGATTGGTACGTGCGGCGCTGTTTAGATATAATTGGCTATACCGTGTCTGTGAAAACTTGATGATTTTTTTGAAGGCATCAGCTTATTAGCCTGGTTCGCACGCAGATCTCGTACATGTCCGCCCAACTTCGTGAGCTTTTTTTTTTCACATCGAACGTGTAATTTCAAATCGTAAAAAAAAAATTACATCGCGAATAAAATCGAAATAAAAATCGCCCAGCCCTATTAAATAGTGTTACAATTTTTAATATTTATTAAAGAGACTATAAAAATTGTATTTTTAGATTTATACAAACAAACATGTTTTACTTCCTTCGACTGTCTGTATTCAGCTTTGCTTTTGCAGGACTTGTGTTTTACAAAGCTGAAATCGTCTTTTATTTCATAATTAAATTATATTATAAACATCTTACAAGAGTTTTATTTTTCATTATATAGTTTATGGTAAATACTTTCGAGCAAAATAGTTGTTACAACAATAGGAAATATTTAACGTGTAGGAAGTATGTCTCGTATACTTTTGCCCAATGAAAAAGTCTTTACAGAGCGAAAAAGTGGTATCAACTTGTAAAGTAATGAATGCGCATAAAGCGCAGGTTTGGGGAGTAAGACAAAGGAAGAGTGGATAAATAAAAGGGATCAAATTTGCAAACCTTTCATATTTTTGAAAAATATCGTCCTAATAGATAAATAGTCTGCCTTATGTATGTAACTTATTTTCTACCTGATTTACATAAGAAAAAGTCAAATTTATATCTAAAAGGGTATCGTCTCAATCATAACTGAGTAAGGCAAGTAGGTTTATTTATTTTTATTAAAAAAGGCAATTTATATTGAATATCATTCGGTAGGTCAAAAGTATACTCATAAAGTGACTATAACTAATAAATGACCCTCAAAATGAAGGTTTATTTGATGAACATTGCTTTTCTCATTGATCCTAATTTTTATCACAGGTCTAAGACCCTTATATGCTCTGACTACCCATACCATCGATCTAATTTGTTCAATGTTAACATAATTTAGTAGGTACATAAGTAAATGTTATATACAAGACCCAACCATGACATTTAAAAAGATATTATTACACATTAATACAGGGAGTACACGGATAATCCGGACTAATTAAAACAAATTGAAATGTTGATAACTTATTTATTTATCAATATTTTTCAACAATTTTTCTTAAATGAAAGGCACACATATATAGATATATATTTTTCAATATAGCCCCATCAGCGGCGACGACCATCTCGAGGCAGTGCCTGAAGCGGCCGCAGTCCTTGGTGACGACGTCCTTCTCATATTGGCGAACTCCTCCACGATGGCGGCCTGAGGGAGTCGAGGTGTTGTGAGCGTGCTTGTTGGTCTTGTTCTCGACCATGCCCCAGAAGAAATAGTCGAGGGGGTTGCAGTCAGGGAGCCACAAGTCGGGCTCCAGTGGTAGGGGAGGTTCTCCAACAGCCACGCCTGGGTCTCCTCGACTTGTGGCGGGAGCCGAGTGCTGGCTGAACTGTAACCAGGTCCTTGTTGATGGTGGGGGATGGTCTGCTTGGAGCAACTCATCTCGGCGGCCAACTGGCGTAGAGCTTGTTGCCGTCCTCGTTGACCTTCCTCTTCACCTCGGCGACAAACTCGTCGGTGCTGGTGGCCCATTTTTTGCGATGAGAATCATTCTTTTGAAAGAGTTCAAGCCTTCCACTGTCGTAGACGGTCGACTTGGGGTAGTGAAGAACTTATCACCTCCTTTGGACTCCTCCGGCACGGAAGGAAGCGAACATCGCTTCTCCTCTTCCATGGCTAAATGTTGACTGAATTTCAATCGTTTTTTTTTTTGGCAGATAGATAAGATGCAAGCACAGTAACGTACATATGTGCGTTGCAATATCTCAAAAAACAAGACGACATAACCGTTCAAAGTTAGTCCGGATTATAAGTGTACTCCCTGTATACATACATAGCGTAATTATCATCTCGCTATGAACAAAACTATTGATGCTCCGCTTGGCGGGCGAATTACTTTTTACTTTCTTCTACAGGCTTGAGCCTTCCAACATAATCGGTAATAACAATAAAATCTCAAGTATTAACATGAATTTTTTTATTTTTTTTAAATAATAAATATTGTGTTTATTTCATAATATTTCAAGCATTTCCTCCCGGAGTTACAATACTGATAAATGTCGTTCAGTACAGACAATTCTTAAAAACATTGAAAACACAATTCTCCAGACAGATATCCAATTATAAACGAAATGAGTCAATTTAATGGTTACACACAAAACAAATATATTTAAATATAAATATTTACGCAAATGAACAAAATATGTATCACAATATATAAAATTATAAGGCTAAAGATGGGAAGGAGGCACTCTTCATATATTGACCTAAGTAGCGAGAACCTACTCAGTAAGAGGTAGTTGGCAAAAGACCTGCAAAAATAAAAGATTGATAAATATATTCACCGTACAAAATATAATAACATTTTATAGCAAATTCTCAAGATTCAGATCTTATCAGCTATAATTATACTTTCAAAGCCAGACCAGCTTCTGATTTGTCAGAGCAATCGGCTCAATACCATTAGTTTTAATCATTATCTTGAGATATACCTTTTCATATATTTGTTACTTGTGAGGCTTAATGGTGCAATGCTTCGATAGTAGATTTTTCTCCATTAATCAGTTGACTTAATATATAATCTCATGAGCGTTGAATTATATATATATATAAGAATATATTATGGTACAGTGATATTTTATTTAAATATTGGTAAAAATGAATCATAATTTGAGCTCAAAATATTATTTTTGCCTTGTTGGTTCGATAACATTGCGTCCGAATGGATATAAATAAGCATTGGAGCGTTAAAATTAGTATATCGGATCTAGGATCTTATCAATGAGGATAGTCAAAACTGACCTTCCCTCTCGGGAGTCGAACCTAAGGGTATTTACATATAACTTCAATATAAACGGATTCCTGGGAGGTCATATGTGTGTCAAATTAGTGAACGAAAAAATTCAAAAAAAAAATGCTCAGTTTCTGAAGGAATTTAATAGATGCTAATCAAGTAATAAAATAAAATCCTAGAAGTTTTAGAGATGAATAAAATACATTACCTATTTTAAATAGTTAAGTATTATTTCATGAGTCGACGTAGTATACAATTGTGAGGATGCAAGATATCCGAATCAACGTTTACGAAGTCTAAAATTACTAGCAGAAGGCACATACGTTTTTTCTAAGAGCTTATTATCAAGTAAGCTAATAAACAAAGAAACCTTGGGGACAATGCTTAAAATGTTCAAAAGCATTTTCAAATAAGAGTAGTAGAAATATTAACAACTTTATGTTCATAATTTTTTTAAATAAATAAAGAAACTTACAGAAAATACAAATAGTATTCTTAAAATAAAAACTTGATTTGAGTTTAGAGTGATATCAATTACCACATTAATATTATTCCTCAATTATGTATAACCAATACCCTTTATTAGCCTACTGAGTTTTCTGCAAGTCTTTTGAATGACCTATTAAACCATCACTAGTATACATAAATAGTTTTTATCATTGTATATACTTACTAAAAACTCTATAAGCATCAATTCATATCCTTTGCACTTTTCCCAATCCCAGCCTTGATGAATCTCTTGGCGGCCGGAAGGTTATTTTCCCCCGACGAGCTTTATCTTTGATCTCTTTGAGACGAAGCATTCCTTTCTTGACTCGATCCAGTTCGTCTTTTAACTATAAAAAAACTAAACTTAGATAAAAAGTCAAATTTAAATACAGCTGGAATTCGTCAATTTATTGAGTTTATAGGAAGTGCTTCGAATGATGACATGCTTATCAAGAAAATGATAGGATCAAAGCTTTGACAAAGTTTAATTATAAGTCTAGTTTTATATTTTGTGGAATATCTTTTAAACTGTTAATTGATATAATTATTAAGTATTTGGGTATTTTATGTGACTCAATATAATAAATATCTTCTGTTTTGATTACATTATGAAAAACAGCATTTTCAACTCTCTTACTAAAAGGCTTGTGAGTGATCAGCAAAAAAAAAAAAGACTTCCGACATTCACTGTAATCTAAGATAAACGATCATAGCAGTCAATGGTACAATCTACTAAATTGTGATCGAAACAAATTGAGGATAATTAAATGTAGAATTAAAACGCTACGCAAATCAAAAAATGTGAGGTCAATCCAACGCCAAATTTTGGATTTTATTAGAAGTTAATTAAATTGGAGGCCCTTCATGGATGATAAAACCGTTATTTTTTTTTGTAGGAAAAATAACTTATGGAAGCCGCTTCATGTAGTTTTTAATTTTCATAAAAGTTATGGTGATCCAATCACAAATTTGTAGTTATATTAATCAATCTTACGATAAAACGATTAACACCTTTTGCGATATATCAATCAGCGATGTAATATCATAATCTTCGCAGACCAAAAATATTGTGATCCTCAAGCCAGCTTTTTGTGTTTTGGTTAATGTTGTCTATATTTACATATTAATGAATATGCTGCGGTCTCATAGATAAAATCTATACCTCCCCTTAATTTGTATTGCCAACTTATTTATTATCCACTCTTGCAGATTGATGAATCCCCAGAGTCCCAAGCTGAGTTAATCAATGAAAAGGCTACCTGTGTGTCCTTTGGGTTGACGCCCTTGGTCCGAAGGGACACCCACACCAGGGAATTGAGAGCAAATGCTGAGACCAGCTCCACACGCGCCCTCTCATCTGGGGATAGTTGCTCTAGATCAGGTTTTTCCTCAATGAACTGCCGAAGGATGGACTCGCTGTTTTGAAGACCCTGGTGAAAGTCGGACACGGATTCCTTCAACTCCTCTGGAAAGTTATCATTACTGTTAGCCATGACTATGAGAGGAGTGTGATCAAGGAACTGACTTAGAATCCCTGGAGATGGCTAGAATCAAAACAATCAATATTTATGAAGCATGCTTGTAAATAACGGTGCACACCTATGAAAACAAGAACATAGTAAGAGGAGATTCGCAACCTTTCATTATTAGTATAGTGTCTTCTATTTCTAACTATTTCTGGATCAATACGGCTCATTTTGGGAAAACTATTTGATAAAATTCAAAATAATATGACTATAAATATCTTATTTTAAGTTGTATTAAACAATTGTATTTCTCTTCATTTCCTCTTTTCAGGGTTAAGTAACCAAAAAGTAAGCCTATTTTCTCTACTTTCGTAAAGCAAAACCATTAAAGTGTATGGTTCTTATAAAGTAAAATGATTCAATAGTATATAATCGTTGTGACATCGAGTCAACCACAGATAATTTTGATCCAATGCCATCTGATTTTGCCTTTTTATATTCCAGATCTGAGTAAATTGTACATTAAAATGTACCCTATTATTTAAATGCAGTTTCCTAGAGTCTTCGAAACACAATTTGGTATTTATTTGAAACTTGAACTTCCAAACCATTTTTAAAATAAATAATTTATGCAAATATTTATGAAATGATACCTCCGAAAGGATCCCTTTGTTTTAAAAACAGGGATTAGGTAGGTCAAATCAACGGTGGTTAAATCATGCATCACAAAATATATTAGTTCATTATCCGATTCGAACCATAAAAATGATTGAAACCCCCTTATTATACGAATAAAAAGCCTACAGGGCTTTTATAAAGCGTTAGGTTGCGTGAGCCTTATAATATGTCTAACTATCAAGACGTCATTGTTTACTTATTTCACGGACTTCTTCGTTGATCAATATATTTGTTTGATTTCGCCGTTCAACCTTCTTTTTGAGCCGATAAAATATCCCATGGCCGCCCCAAGGATGAAGACAGAGGAGGCACAAAAGGCCATTTTGGTAAGATGCTCCAGTCCCGACTCAATATCATCTTCACTCTTTGCTTTTCAAACATGAAATTGTTTCATTTATTAAAGGGATCTTTGAAGGATTCATTTGAGAAGAAAAGTATTGAGCCTTTGGAGAAATGGGTTCTCAAATGGTCTGAGAGGTGAGTCCAACACTTCATTCTTCCTTCAAGATTCCCTGACCATTGTTTCCTTGAGCTTTATTTTAGTGAATCCGATGCGGAATACCGTAAACTGGTCTGTGACCAAGTGTTTCGGGAGTATTTGACGGGTAATGTGATAGGAGAGACGTCTCAGGAGCTACCTCATCTTCGTCTTCTCTGTGAGCTCTCCATCTCTGGATCCAAGGGCGGTATCTCCTCCCCTACGCTGCCCATCGTTCTCCTCTCGGATATGTTTGACGTCATTCCTCTGGAGAAATGTCAGGAGCTCTTCAGCGTTGTGGAAGGGAACGTTCAGACCTGGAAGGATGAGACTTTTTTGTTCCCTGCAAGAATAGCATACTGAGGATATGCAATGGTGAGAGGGCTTATTTCCTAAATGCTAGTAGGCTTGAATGTGCTTGAAAATTCTTGCCGGATCTCTGCATGTCCTGTAAATAGTAGATGCATTCAATTGATTGAAGGCATTATTGTAGATTATAACAGAAAATAATTTACGGTGTTTTTTTGCCTGATGGTTTCACAGAATTGCATCCAACAGGATATAAATAAGCATTATAGCTTAAAATTAGTCACTCGAACCTAGGATCTTATCCATGGGGTAGACCAAAATGACCATCCCCTCTCGGGAGTATTCGAACCTGCGGCCCCCAACATTGAGAGTTGAACACGCCTTAACACACATGGCTATCGCAATCCCATCGTTTACGTATTTTGAGGAATCTAGACTCTGATAATAAATGTAATGCCCACTTTTTAATCTATCGCTAACAATCGACTACGGATCATATCATCGGTAGTGATATTTGGGGGTAAAAAAAAACTAAGGTATCAGTTTTGGTAAAAAACAATTAACGCCGTTATATATAAATACCAAACATTAATCGGTAGTCCCATATCGTTTCTTCAGAAAACATATATTTTAGAATATATAAAATAAACAATATTGGTGTAAATAAACTTACATTCAAAAATTGTGAATTCGTAAATATCATATAGATTCGAAATTAGACTCATGAGTTCTTTTTTGGAAATATATATTTATGAATAATCAAATGAACCCATTCATCAAGACTTCCACAAAAATGCTCTTTGAAATGTAATTCATTATCGTGCTCCAACATTTTATTTTAAAAACTTTCGTTTTACCCTCTTTTTTTAACGTCTTGAATATTTACTGGATCGCCCTTCCGGATCATTCTGATTCACTCTCAATCCTGGGTGTACGAGAGTACATTAATAAATATTTACCTATTTTAATAATTAGTTCATTAGTCGAATTATAAGTAAATTGAGATCAAACACAGAAGCGTAAATTACAAAATCTTCCATGGATTAGAGAAAATATACAGTTAATAAAATCTTTTTTATGTTCATAAATTAGTATATTAAAAAAACATCATTTACAAAAGCACATCACATATATCATAACAAAAGCATATTTTATTCAGCTGACATTTTTGTAATAACCAATGTTTCATTAATTTTCCTAGATCTACTTCGACGCTTATCCCGTACGCAAAAACACGGTCTTCTGCGGTCGTATCCTTTTGTTCCTCGCCAAGTTCTTTCCCTTCTCTGAGCGCTCGGGTCTCAATGTCATTTCGGAATTTAACTTGGACAATACGACGGTATTTTCGGACTCAAAGACCCAGGATGATAGCACGGACATTCCCCGGGTGAAGAAGAGTCCATGGAGGTTACTTCGGACTCACAACCTGGAGAAGGAATAAATAGAACTCTGATCCTTCAAAGAGTAATTCACCTTTTTTTAAAACTTTTAAATGATTGATGAACGGGTTTTTTATTATAATACAGTGTCAACATCGACTACACTCTCTATACCAAATTTTGGCAACTCAGGACTATTTTCGAAACCCTACTCAGTGCTATGAGAAGCTTAAATGGAAAACGTTTTCAACGGTATGTAATTGCTTCGTTGTATTGACATATGTTCATCCCCTGTATAAATATGGACAAATGCTCATACGATCATCTTATCTGTATTTAAAAAAATCACAGAAAAATGTCACAATACTAGCTGTTTGACATTTATCACCTATATCATCATGGGTTATTGTAAACTTTATTTTAGATTGCCGTAGGAGTTATCGAGTGTGAGGTATCCATTGTAACCAGATGATCTTCGGTACAGCTGTTGATAGTCTTGTAGTCTATCATAGAGATATAATGACCATAGAAAGCTTATTGGATTCTGCAGAGATAAACGTCATTGTATCCAATATAATTTTTTTAAATATCTATGATCAACTTACGATGACGTAGTACACAATACTTTGTTTATGAGGGGCACATAATACAGCTGAACGATGTTTTCTGCTATTGAAGGGAATAAGCTTTTTATATCTCTATGAGTCATATAAACAAAGCTTGCTACTTCCACTTGTCAAAATAAGATTGTTGAAGTAAGCATGTTTCACTTGTTAGCAAATGTCTTTTTGATCAAGGTTATGCGAATATATCTGTGAGCATTTGCCATTGAATCGATTGTTTTCTTTAAAAAAAGTATAACAGTCAGGACTCGTAAGTATTAATTTAAACACTAAAAATTTACCCGATTTCTATTCCACGTATCCTTTCATTTTTAGTACACAAAGGACGTCTTGAACATTTCAAAGCTACAATTAGACAGCATCTCCGGAAGGGTCAACCTCCCAGACCTACTTCGCCAAATATCTCACGAATCAAAACCTCTTTCAACTTCAATTGGGGGACTCCAATTTCCGTCAGTACATCTTGATCCCGTTTCTCATCCTCTTTCAATACCTCCAGTCCTCCGTGAAGTTCAAGAGCGAGTCCCAAGTCCTGAGCGAAGAGCAAAGCGATGGATATTGGGGAGAGCTCTCGGATCTATGGACTCCTTGAGGAGGAACCCCTCCGAATGGAAAGGAGTTTGCGGAGTCTGTGCGACACAAACTCAAGAGAAGAGCAATGGAGTGCATGGAAGAATGAGGGCTGCCCCCTTTTGTTCTTAAGCCCAAGGAGGAAGACGGACCTGGAGGCTCGCCCAATCAAAGAAGCCGTCCGCGCGGAAGGCCAAACGTAAGCTGGGAGATCAAATCCGGGACGCGGAAAGAAACAAAAAGTTCTTGATGGGGAA
>CP045905.1:3198949-3211941 GCA_013387185.1 Caligus rogercresseyi
AGTGAAATAGATTCGAATCTCATGGGACACCGCCTGAGCCCGCGAGATTAGAGTCTACAAAGTGAAAAAAAGCAGCGGGAAAATGCTTCACGAGTAAAAAGCTTCGCGACAAAAATAGTCGCGAGAAAAAGAGAACAGAAAAATCTTCGTGACAAAAATGTCCACGAGAAAAAGAAGAGCGAGGAAATTGAATGACATAAAAGAGCGGCGGCGAGGTAAATACAACGACAAAAAGGCGGCTATAAATTAACCCACGAGGAATTTGCGCGCGATGAAATTGCAAGACACCATTGGAACAGTGTATTCAATGCCTCGCAGAATCATCAGCCTTTGATGCAAGCGTTGATTGCTAACCCTAATTTTAAAAATAACTACTTCAAATGATGGCTCAATAATAGAAAAAATCAAATAAGTAATTATCCATTTGTAACTAAGCGTATTGAAATACGCATAAAATCAACATGATTCGTCACCAAAATTAGATAATAAATAAACACGTATTTTTGCAATCCTGTTAGAGATATATTTTTTTGTCAATTTTAAAAATTTCATATATTAAATTACATATAACTGATTTACTTAATTCAAAATAAAAACATAGTTACCACACTAATGGGTTAAAAGGTCCATCAATTAAGCAAAGCAATGAAATAATGAACTCACCAATGAGAGCACTTATTATTTGGCAATTCCTTTACCTGTTAGTAAGTCTTATCGTTGAGAAATAGAACGTCAATGAATATTGATCCATATATTGTCCATTCACATTGAATGTAAAAGTTAATTAGAGACATATACATATTTCATGAAAGTCAACTTCATGGGCCAAATACTGAGACAATCCCCACCAAATATATTGAACAAAGATGATTAAGGAGTTCCATTTAATAATATGTATTATTATTTCCAGTTATTAAATACAAAAAAAACTTACAGAGAAAAAGAATACTACAAATTTAATAGTTCATTCCATTACAACTCTATGAATCGGCTTCATTTTCGACAAACTGTGAGTCTCCGGCCTCTATTCCACCACTGGGAGCCCCGCTTCCATTGCTATCTTCATGTCCGTTTTTCCCGGATTCAACCTTTTTGAGGGGGGAGTCATCCTTAGACATTTGTTTCAGCATGGATTCGAGATAATCCGGAAGGCGAGCAATGGGTTTGTTTCCATAGGTGAAGAAGTTTGGACTCTTCCGTGCCAGGAGACGAAGTGCCTCCAGCCCCAAGCTCCATCGTTTACTTTTCTAAACGAGGAGGAAAAAAGTAAATGAATTATAGAAAAACCTTAAGATTCATAATAATTTGATATATATTTTGTTAATTATGTATCCCAATCCGGCAAGCTCTCCGAGATACAATTCACAACGGCTGCCCTTTTAATTTAAAAGAAATTGTGTATCTCTGCATACATATGAAATAAAGAGTGTAAAAAAGACTAGTCATTCATAATGAATCACTATAAATTAAACGTAAAAATCTTGAATTAAACATTAATTAAACACTCTTTAAGACCATATTGATACACAACAATGTATTAAGACAAATATGAGTTGATTCAGTTTATTATCTTTTCATATTTTGAAATAATGTGTAGTTGAATTGTATTTATATAAAGTATTTTTTTCTTGCACCCGTAGAAATACGAATACTATATTGGCATGTATGGGAGCAATCTTTCATCATCAAGTACCTATTCCTCTTCTCTCATAAGCTCCAAGTCTAGCTTCTACTTGTTGTATATCATATTTTCATCAAGTATTTTCTTATAAATCTTCAACCATGCGCTGTACGAGGTGCAGCTAAAATACTTTTTATCGCTAATAAAGACAGCTGATATCAAACTACGGTCGCTTCTTCCTAACTTCGTTCCTCCGACTCGATGTGCTAAATATATATTAAAAATGTAGAGGCGATATTGGTTGTACAAGTCTGCATGGTTCAAACGTTACGCTGATTTCACTAAGAGATGTTAAATTAGCATTTTTAGGTTAACTAAAAATCTCTTAGATGGTCCCAGAGACCTTAAGGCTCTACAAATTATGGACTACCCGAGAAGAACTTAATCTATTCCAGCCTTGGTTATACTTATGAGTCGTTTCTGTGATGATAAAACCTCATATACCCATAAAACGTCTTTCAAAAGTTGATTTGCAATACATTATTTAAAAATTCAACTTATGATAAGTCAGATATTTTTTAAATATTTATTTACAAAAGCATAGGCGATAAACTAAGCTTTTTATAAAACAAGACCAAAGAAAAGAAAATTAATTAAACCACCAAAATTTGAAGTGTATAAAGATCAAATAACATCAGTTCTTATGTAACTGGACGTGTGACTTGGTTAACTAGATAGATAATTATTTTTGGAGACCTCTATAAGTTTACAAATATCCACCAGTCATATTCATTTATTTATCTGAATATAAGCACTGGAACCCATTTATTCTGATAAGTTTTGAAGCAAAAAAAAAGACTAAGGACGTCTCGAGTTTAACGCCCGTAGGCAGAGAATACTACTACTAAGAAAAAAATACTACTAATTTCCTTTTCTTACTAAGGTACTTAAACTTTAACATAAAAGGAGGGACTTCCATTTCCAGTTTATAGTATTCCCTGCCGTTAGCTATGGATCATATTGTGAATTAACATAAGGACAAGGTGATGGAAAACTATATTCTTTTTATATAGTTTATGAAAAAATCCAGAGTGTAGTAGTAAGAGGTCTCCTGGGATCTTTAGGTAATAGGAGATGGCAATCGTTCAATCATTTAAATGTTTCTCCTAAAAATATGGACAAGCACAAATGGAGAAGCAGCAATTAACCGTGTACATTTCTATTTACTACAGGTCGTCTTTGAATTCCCTCATTTATGGCAACAAGTGAAGAGTGAAGATGGATTTATCTATAAAACTTAGCAATAAATGATAATAGGTTTGATCAGGGAATACTATAACAACCTGGAATAGGAACGGAACTCCCTCCTTTATGTCAAAGATTAACTACCTTTTTAAAAATAAAAAAGGGAGAACAGGAGGGATTTCTTCCTCTTTAGGAACTCTTTCCTCTTCTTTTCTTTTTTCCTATAAAGTAGGGTGCACCGAAAATTCGCCACCACGAAAAACATTGGCCGAAAACGCAAAAAAGACACATTCGGCTTTCGGCCGAAGCCAATTGAGTGGCCGTTCGTAGGCCGAAAAATGTGACGCAAAATGACTCAAGCAGTGCAGTTACTACGTGTCGCGTAAAACAGAAACATAATAAATAGTAAAAAAAATGAATGTATGAAGGGTATAAATGAAACTCTATTCAGTTATTCCAACATTTTGAGCTTTCAATAAACACATTTTTTCTTTGAAAACTGGTCTAAACATTTAGTGTAATCAGTGACTTAAGCGATATTTAAAATAGTGTTTTGATGAGAAAATCAAGACAGAATGTTATATGTTGCAAGGGCTAGTAGGTTACTGCTGTCTCAGTATTGGAGAAGGACCCCTGCTGTCGCTTTTGTTTAGTAATGACAGCGTGTCATCAGATCTGCACCTACAATGTTCTGACGTTTGATTATTGTTTTAAATACCTAGTGTTTTTCCGTGGACTTTAAATTGAACTGTTATTTTCCGGTTTCGGCATTCGGCCAAGCCATTAATGATTTCGGGTTTCGGTTTCGGGCCACAATTTCCATTTCGGTGTGCATCTCTACTATAAAGGTAGTTAAACTTGGACATAAAAAGTATAAAATAATCCAATGGCCATAATAATTTAGTTTAGTATTATAGATAAATGATTTTCACGTTGTTGTTAAGACGGGATAATATTTATTTGAGTCATTTTTTCAAACGTACGTCACTTTTACTTTTTTAGTTTGGGGTCTTTTCTTCTTCCCTAGGCCGTACTAACCTTTCTTCCTAATATCATTAAAAACCTAATTGATTTATTGACCACAAAATATAAAGAACAATACTATTTTCAATAAACTGTGAAGAAATGAATATATTTAGTCTTCAATGTATTAATATACATAAATGACCTGATTGTTTAAACCATATTTATATTCTCCTTGGTATAGGTACGTGTTATTAAAGTTTAGTTTGCATGTGTATTTATTATATGTATATTTTTGTTATGCCATAATACACTTCTAACTAATTAACGAGCAACTGTAACTTGGTTAGATATTTATAATTATTGTTAATAAACATTTAAAATGTTACTCACCAAGAGGATCTTAAGAAAATATCGTCGCTTTTTAAGAAACATAAATTGTATTTTATATAAGGTCATCACTTTTTAAAAACAGTAAATATGAACTATAAACGTTCATTCATGTTTTTACGCAACTGTTTGAAGAGAGTTTTATTTAGTTTATATATTCATATATATAGTTATTTATTTTATATTATTTAATTTGTATTTTTAGTGTATTGTATTGCATTGTTACAATACTGAATAAAAACTGTGAAACTTATTCGTATTGTTAAAAAAAAATAACAAAAAAATGTTAATTTGTTTAATCTAATTAAGCGCTGACTTGACCCTATTATTATTATTTGCTTATTGGTCGTATATTTATATTCTTTCAGTATAATTACTCTTGTTCTGTTTTATTTTCATTATTAATATTAGTATAATATCCCTTCTCCTTGGAACGTGGTAGAATATATATATATATATGATATTATATATATAATATTTGGGTATATAAAATCCATTTTTATTACGGCTGCCCCTGTTCTTGAAATGCCCCTGAATATCATGTTACTCCTCTCACTTGTAATCATCTTCAATTGATTAGCGGGATCCATTTGCTCGATGGGCTTCTTCCGAAAAGTAATCATCCAGCGATGGAAAGCAAGTCTCTCTCCTCGAAGAACAGGCCTCCATATTGTCCGGAAATAGGTTCCAGAGCTTTGTAAGGTGAACGTTCCCCATCAAGAACTTTTTGTTTCTTTCCGCGCCCGGATTTGATCTCCCAGCTTACGTTTGGCCTTCCGCGTGGACGGCTTCTTTGATTGGGCGAGCCTCCAGGTCCGTCTTCCTCCTTGGGCTTAAGAACAAAAGAGGGGCAGCCCTCATTCTTCCATGCACTCCATTGCTCTCTCTCTCTGAGTATGTGTCGCACAGACTCCGCAAAAACTCCTTTCCATTCGGGAGGGGTTTCCTCAAGGAGTCCATAGATCCGAGAGCTCTCCCCAGATATCCATCGCTTTGCTCTTCGCTCAGGACTTGGGACTCGCTCTTGAACTTCACGGAGGACTGGAGGTATTGAAAGAGGATGAGAAACTGGATCAAGATGTACTGACGGAAATTGGAGTCCCCCAATTGAAGTTGAAAGAGGTTTTGATTCGTGAGATATTTGGCGAAGTAGGTCTGGGAGGTTTGAACCCTTCCGGAGATGCTGTCTAATTTGTAGCTTTGGAAAATGTTCAAGACGTCCTTTGTGTACTAAAAATGAAAGGATACGTGGAATAGAAAACCGGGTAAATTTTTAGTGTTTAAATTTATACTTACGAGTCCTGACTAGTTACTACTTTTTTTAAAGAAAACAATCGATTCAATGGCAAAATGCTCACAAGATATATTCGCATAACCTTGATCAAAAAAGACATTTGCTAACAAGTGAAACATGCTTACTTAACAATCATTATTTTGACAAGTGGAAGTAGCAAGCTTTGTTTATATGACTCATAGAGATATAAAAAGCTTATTCCCTTCAATAGCAGAGAACATCGTTCAGCTGTATTATGTGCCCATCATAAACAAAGTATTTTGTACTACGTCATCGTAAGTTGATCATAGATATAAAAAAAATTATATTGGATACAATGACGTTTATCTCTGCAGAATCCAATAAGCTTTCTATGTTATTATATATCTATGATATGACTACAAGACTATCAACAGCTGTAACCGAAGATCATCTGGTTACAATGGATACCTCACACTCGATAACTCCTACGGCAATCTAAAATTAAGTTTACAATAACCATGATGATATAGGTGATAAATGTCAAACAGCTAGTATGTGACATTTTCTGTGATTTTTTAAATACAGATAGATGATTCGTATGAGCATTTGTCCATATTTATACAGGGGATGAACATATGTCAATACAACGAAGCAATTACATACCGTTGAAAACGTTTTCCATTTAAGCTTCTCATAGCACTGAGTAGGGTTTCGAAAATAGTCCTGAAAGTTGCCAAAATTTGGTATAGAGAGTGTAGTCGTCGATGTTGACACTGTATTTATAATAAAAAACACGTTCATCAATCATTTAAAAGTTTTAAAAAAAGGTGAGATTACTCTTTGAAGGATCAGAGTTCTTTATTCCTTCTCCAGGTTGTGAGTCCGAAGTAACCTCCATGGACTCTTCTTCACCCGGGGAATGTCCGTTGCTATCATCCTGGGTCTTTGAGTCCGAAATACCGTCGTATTGTCCAAGTTAAATTCCGAAATGACATTGAGACCCGAGCGCTCAGAGAAGGGAAAGAACTTGGCGAGGAACAAAAGGATACGACCGCAGAAGACCGTGTTTTTGCGTACGGGATAAGCGTCGAAGTAGATCTAGGAAAATTAATGAAACATTGGTTATTACAAAAATGTCAGCTGAATAAAATATGCTTTTGTTATGATATATGTGATGTGCTTTTGTAATGATGTTTTTTTATATACTAATTTATGAACATAAAAAAGATTTTATTAACTGTATATTTTCTCTAATCCATGGAAGATTTTGTAATTTACGCTTCTGTGTTTGATCTCAATTTACTTATAATTCGACTAATGAACTAATTATTAAAATAGGTAAAATTTTTATTAATGTACTCTCGTACACCCAGGATTGAGAGTGAATCAGAATGATCCGGAAGGGCGATCCAGTAAATATTCAAGACGTTAAAAAAGAGGGTAAAACGAAAGTTTTTAAAAATAAAATGTTGGAGCACGATAATGAATTACATTTCAAAGAGCATTTTTGGTGGAAGTCTTGATGAATGGGTTCATTTGATTAATTCATAAATAATATTCCAAAAAAGAACTCATGAGTCTAATTTCGAATCTACTATGAATATTTACGATTTCACAATTTTTGAATGTAAGTTTATTTACACCAATATTGTTTATTTTATATATTCTAAAATATATGTTTCTGAAGAAACAGATATGGACTACCGATTAATGTTTGGTATTTATATAACGGCGTTAATTGTTTTTAACCAAAACTGATACCTTAGTTTTTTTTTACCCCAAATATCACTACCGATGATATGATCCGTAGTCGATTGTTAGCGATAGATTAAAAAGTGGGCATTACATTTATTATCAGAGTCTAGATTCCTCAAATACGTAAACGATGGGATTGCGATAGCCATGTGTGTTAAGGCGTGTTCAACTCTCAATGTTGGGGGCCGCAGGTTCGAATACTCCCGAGAGGGGATGGTCATTTTTTGTCTACCCCATGGATAAGATCCTAGGTTCGAGTGACTAATTTTAAAGCGCTAGGATGCTTATTTATATCCTGTGGATGCAATTCTGTGAAACCATCAGGCAAAAAAACCGTAAATTATTTTCTGTTATAATCTACCAATAATGCCTTCAATCAATTGAATGCATCTACTATTTACAGGACATGCAGAGATCCGGCAAGAATTTTCAAGCACATTCAAGCCTACTAGCATTTAGGAAATAAGCCCTCTCACCATTGCATATCCTCAGTATGCTATTCTTGCAGGGAACAAAAAAGTCTCATCCTTCCAGGTCTGAACGTTCCCTTCCACAACGCTGAAGAGCTCCTGACATTTCTCCAGAGGAATGACGTCAAACATATCCGAGAGGAGAACGATGGGCAGCGTAGGGGAGGAGATACCGCCCTTGGATCCAGAGATGGAGAGCTCACAGAGAAAGACGAAGATGAGGTAGCTCCTGAGACGTCTCTCCTATCACATTACCCGTCAAATACTCCCGAAACACTTGGTCACAGACCAGTTTACGGTATTCCGCATCGGATTCACTAAAATAAAGCTCAAGGAAACAATGGTTCAGGGAATCTTGAAGGAAGAATGAAGTGTTGGACTCACCTCTCAGACCATTTGAGAACCCATTTCTCCAAAGGCTCAATACTTTTCTTCTCAAATGAATCCTTCAAAGATCCCTTTAATAAATGAAACAAATTCATGTTTGAAAAGCAAAGAGTGAAGATGATATTGAGTCGGGACTGGAGCGCATTACCAAAATGGCCTTTTGTGCCTCCTCTGTCTTCATCCTTGGGGCGGCCATGGGATATTTTATCGGCTCAAAAAGAAGGTTGAACGGCGAAATCAAACAAATATATTGATCAACGAAGAAGTCCGTGAAATAAGTAAACAATGACGTCTTGATAGTTAGACATATTATAAGGCTCACGCAACCTAACGCTTTTATAAAAGCCCTGTAGGCTTTTTATTCGTATAATAAGGGGGTTTCAATCATTTTTATGGTTCGAATCGGATAATGAACTAATTATATTTTGTGATGCATGATTTAACCACCGTTGATTTGACCTACCTAATCCCTGTTTTTAAAACAAAGGGATCCTTTCGGAGGTATCATTTCATAATATTTGCATAAATTATTTATTTTAAAAATGGTTTGGAAGTTCAAGTTTCAAATAAATACCAAATTGTGTTTCGAAGACTCTAGGAAACTGCATTTAAATAATAGGGTACATTTTAATGTACAATTTACTCAGATCTGGAATATAAAAGGCAAAATCAGATGGCATTGGATCAAAATTATCTGTGGTTGACTCGATGTCACAACGATTATATACTATTGAATCATTTTACTTTATAAGAACCATACACTTTAATGGTTTTGCTTTACGAAAGTAGAGAAAATAGGCTTACTTTTGGTTACTTAACCCTGAAAAGAGGAAATGAGAGAAATACAATTGTTTAATACAACTTAAAATAAGATATTTATAGTCATATTATTTTGAATTTTATCAAATAGTTTTTCCAAAATGAGCCGTATTGATCCAGAAATAGTTAGAAATAGAAGACACTATACTAATAATGAAAGGTTGCGAATCTCCTCTTACTATGTTTCTTGTTTTCATAGGTGTGCACCGTTATTTACAAGCATGCTTCATAAATATTGATTGTTTTGATTCTAGCCATCTCCAGGGATTCTAAGTCAGTTCCTGATCACACTCCTCTCAGTCATGGCTAACAGTAATGATAACTTTCCAGAGGAGTTGAAGGAATCCGTGTCCGACTTTCACCAGGGTCTTCAAAACAGCGAGTCCATCCTTCGGCAGTTCATTGAGGAAAAAACCTGATCTAGAGCAACTATCCCCAGATGAGAGGGCGCGTGTGGAGCTGGTCTCAGCATTTGCTCTCAATTCCCTGGTGTGGTGTCCCTTCGGACCAAGGGCGTCAACCCAAAGGACACACAGGTAGCCTTTTCATTGATTAACTCAGCTTGGGACTCTGGGATTCATCAATCTGCAAGAGTGGATAATAATAAGTTGGCAATACAAATTAAGGGGAGGTATAGATTTTATCTATGAGACCGCAGCATATTCATTAATATGTAAATATAGACAACATTAACCAAAACACAAAAAGCTGGCTTGAGGATCACAATATTTTTGGTCTGCGAAGGATTATGATATTACATCGCTGATTGATATATCGCAAAAGGTGTTAATCGTTTTATCGTAAGATTGATTAATATAACTACAAATTTGTGATTGGATCACCATAACTTTTATGAAAATTAAAAACTACATGAAGCGGCTTCCATAAGTTATTTTCTACAAAAAAAAACGGTTTTATCATCCATGAAGGGCCTCCAATTTAATTAACTTCTAATAAAATCCAAAATTTGGCGTTGGATTGACCTCACATTTTTTGATTTGCGTAGCGTTTTAATTCTACATTTAATTATCCTCAATTTGTTTCGATCACAATTTAGTAGATTGTACCATTGACTATCTATGATCGTTTATCTTAGATTACAGTGAATGTCGGAAGTCTTTTTTTTTTTTTTGCTGATCACTCACAAGCCTTTTAGTAAGAGAGTTGAAAATGCTGTTTTTCATAATGTAATCAAAACAGAAGATATTTATTATATTGAGTCACATAAAATACCAAATACTTAATAATTATATCAATTAACAGTTTAAAAGATATTCCACAAAATATAAAACTAGACTTATAATTAAACTTGTCAAAGCTTTGATCCTATCATTTTCTTGATAAGCATGTCATCATTCGAAGCACTTCCTATAAACTCAATAAATTGACGAATCCAGCTGTATTTAAATTGACTTTTTATCTAAGTTAGTTTTTTTATAGTTAAAAGACGAACTGGATCGAGTCAAGAAGGAATGCTTCGTCTCAAAGAGATCAAAGATAAAGCTCGTCGGGGGAAAATTAACCTTCCGGCCGCCAAGAGATTCATCAAGGCTGGGATTGGGAAAAGTGCAAAGGATATGAATTGATGCTTATAGAGTTTTTAGTAAGTATATCAATGATAAAAAACTATTTATGTATACTAGTGATGGTTTAATAGGTCATTCAAAAGACTTGCAAAAAAACTCAGTAGGCTAATAAAGGGTATTTGGTTATACATAATTGAGGAATAATATTAATGTGGTAATTGATATCACTCTAAACTCAAATCAAGTTTTTATTTTAAGAATACTATTTGTATTTTCTGTAAGTTTCTTTATTTATTTAAAAAAAATCTGAACATAAAGTTGTTTAATATTTCTACTACTCTTATTTGAAAATGCTTTTGACATTTTAAGCATTGTCCCCAAGGTTCTTTGTTTATTAGCTTACTTGATAATAAGCTCTTAGAAAAAACGTATGTGCCTTCTGCTAGTAATTTTAGACTTCGTAAACGTTGATTCGGATATCTTGCATCCTCACAATTGTATACTACGTCGACTCATGAAATATACTTAACTATTTAAAATAGGTATGTATTTATATCATCATCTAAAACTTCTAGCATTTTATTTTATTACTTGATTAGCATCTATTAAATTCCTTCAGAAACTGAGCATTTATTTTTTGAATTTTTTTCGTTCACTAATTTGACACACATATGACCTCCCAGGAATCCGTTTATATTGAAGTTATATGTAAATACCCTTAGGTTCGACTCCCGAGAGGGGAAGGTCAGTTTTGACTATCCTCATTGATAAGATCCTAGATCCGATATACTAATTTTAAACGCTCCAATGCTTATTTATATCCATTTTGACGCAGTTATCGAACCAACAAGGCAAAAATAATATTTTGAGCTCAAATTATGATTCATTTTTTACCAATATTTAAATAAAATATCACTGTACCAATTATATCTTTATATATATATATAATTCAACGCTCATGAGATTATATATTATTAAGTCAACTGATTAATGGGAAAAATCTACTATCGAAGCATTGCACCCATTAAGCCTCACAAGTAACAAATATATGAAAAGGTATATCTCAAGATAATGATTAAAACTAATGGTATTGAGCCGATTGCTCTGACAAATCAGAAGCTGGTCTGGCTTTGAAAGTATAATTATAGCTGATAAGATCTGAATCTTGAGAATTTGCTATAAAATGTTTTTATATTTTGTACGGTGAATATATTTATCAATCTTTTATTTTTGCAGGTCTTTTGCCAACTACCTCTTACTGAGTAGGTTCTCGCTACTTAGGTCAATATATGAAGAGTGCCTCCTTCCCATCTTTAGCCTTATAATTTTATATATGTGATACATATTTTGTTCAATTTGCGTAAATATTTATATTTAAATATATTTGTTTTGTGTGTAACCATTAAAATTGACTCATTTCGTTTATAATTGGATATCTGGAATAGAAAATTGTGTTTTCAATGTTTTTAAGAATTGTCTGTACTGAACGACATTTATCAGTATTGTAACTCCGGGAGGAAATGCTTGAAATATTATGAAATAAACACAAAATATTTATTATTTAAAAAAAATATTAAAAAAATTCATGTTAATACTTGAGATTTTATTATTATTACCGATTATGTTGGAAGGCTCAAGCCTGTAAGAAAGTATTCCAATTCGCCCGCCAAGCGGAGCATCATTAGTTTTGTTCATAAGCGAGATGATAATTACGCTTATGTATGTATACAGGGAGTACACTTATAATCCGGACTAACTTTGATCGGTTATGTCGTTTTTTGTTTGAGATATTGCAACGCACTTATGTACGTTACTGTGCTTGCATCTTATCTATCTGCAAAAAAAAAAAAAAACCTGATTGAAAATCAGTCAACACTTAGCCATGGAAGAGGAGAAGCGATGTTCGCTTCCTTCCGTGCCGGAGGAGTCCAAGGAGGTGATAAAGTTCTTCAACTACCCCAAGTTTGTATATACGAGGACATACTTCCTACGTATACGAGACATACTTCCTACACGTAAATATTTCCTATTTGTTGTAACAACTACATTTTGCCCGAAAAGTATTTACCATGAACTATCTAATGAAAACATAAAACTCCTTGTAAGATGTTTATAATATTATTTAATTATGAAATAAAATACGATGTTCAACTTTGTAAAAACAAGTACTGCAAAAGCAAAGCTGAATAACAAGACAGTCGAAGGAAGTGAATAACATGTTTGTTATATAAATCTAAAAATACATTTTATGATTTCTTTAAATAAATATTTAAAAATTGTAACACTATTTAAATACGGCCTGGGCGATTTTTTCGATTTCGATTTTTTTCACGATTTTTTTTTCTCGATTGAAATGACACGTTCGATGTGAAAAAAAAATGAAAAGAAAAAAAAAGCTCACGAAGTTGGGCGGACATGCACGAGAATCTGCGTGCGAACCAGGCTAATAAGCTGATGCCTTCAAAAAAAATCATCAAAGTTTTCCCACAGACACGGGATAGCCAATTATATCTAAACAACGCCGCACGTAACCAATCAGTTGGAAGAGAGCCACGTCAAGT
>CP045905.1:3212041-3258035 GCA_013387185.1 Caligus rogercresseyi
CATAAAAGAAGTTCAAGCAAGGTTTCTTATGTCACTTCAGAAAAAAAGTGAAGACTTTTTACATAAGAAAGTGCAATTGTGGGATAAAAGTGAGGACGGGTCTTTTTTTATAAGATTTTTTTCAAATTTGAAATAGAAAATAAGTGATACTGCTTCAACGAACGCTAAAAATGAACAGACGCACGCCGACGAATGGAATCTTTTTTAAATCGAACGGGCGAACGCTCAGGTTGCGAACGCCACAAGTCTGTGTAGGATACAATATTACCAAGCATGAACAATCAAACCTTTTTCATGGCACTCGTGAAGACCGTGAATCAGGGCATAGTACAGGGATCGGGAATGGTATCCCGAGGTTTTTTTAACCCATCATTAATTATCTTTTTCCTCAAGATGACGACATTTGATGTTCAACCTGATAAGCAATAGTATCATTAATTTCGAAACATTTATTGAGGTATAACGGAGACAGAGTTCATACCTGAGGCTGCGAGCATCTGAAGCATTGATGGCTACACTTCTTACAAACCCATGTTCTTCCCAGTGAAAAAGTATATGTGTCATGCTCTCATCAAGTCCATACTAGCCATTGGTGCTGATGCAAGACTAAGAAAGGATATATGTCTACGCCTGCCCAGTCGGCCGGATTGAGCTACATCAACCAAAACTAGTGTTGGGGGTATGTATAGGCAGTTCTCGTCTTCGATTACTAAGGCCCGTGGCATCTCAATGGAGAAGGAACAGCTTGCCAGCCTCACCGCTCAATTTCTGCAGCTGCAAATTCCTGTGGCTCAATCATTGTAATGGGCGATTTCAATGCACAGACAGGGTGGATAAATCCTATACCCGGAGGCCGCTCTCCATTCCCTAATTGATGCTACAGAGTCTTCTGGTCCACTTATGCAACCACACCATCCACATGGAAGTACGACGGTCCTTCAACGGAGTTCATACGCACTTCTGCCTCGACTAGTGTATCACTCTGGGGTTAGGATTGAGTAAATGATTTGGTGGACTGTAACTCTGATCACCGCCCTGTGGTCGCCTGCATCGATACAACGAGAACAAAACTCCGATGGAGAATAAGAGACGAAACTTTAAGGCCCTTCGAATCCTCGAACTGTGGCCATGGGAAGACATATATACCATCAAGGACCTAGACGGGTACATTCGAGTTTCTGGAGAAGGGTATCACCGCTGCCATGGATGTTGCCATTCCCAGTAAAGCAATTAAGGTCCGTCCGAAGTCAAGTCATTATCTGGCCAAAGATACCTGGATCTCATGAAACCTGGGACCGTGCCTCTGGAGATGAATACCGCCGCCTGCGTTAATCGGGTCTCTTCACTTGTTAAGCGCGATAGCCTCAAAGTCAAACTTGACTAAGATTCACACTGCGAAAAATAAAACGGACACACTCTGTGGTCTGGCAAATAACATACTCGGCAAGTCCCAGGTCTCTCTTCCGCTTCACTGAATGTAAATGGTATTGCTACTGTGGGTGATTCCGGTGCCGCTGAGACTATGAATCAGTTTTATGTAGATAAAATTAAACCATTACGTGCGGGTCTTGAGAATATATCGCCCCCGATGTCAGGCTGGCCTGAAAAGACAACGGGTTCCATTTCTCTTTTGTTAGTGCTGGCAGGATAGCTATTTATTATAGTATCCTGAGTATAGTAAGATTATTGCTTCATTGAAGCCCACGGAGGCCATGGGGGGGATGGCATTCCAGTATCCATCCTTAAAAAGGGTTCTAGTATGCTAACTTCTCATATTTCGCATGTAATTAAGGGTCACTTTTTCTGGCATCTGTCCCATCGCTGTTTAAAGGGCTGTTATGGTCTTCCCCGTAGTGAGAATTAGACACCCCTAGATAGAATAAGTTGACTGTATATGTACTATAAAATAAATACCCTTCAAGGATATATATTTATTTAACAAAGCATTAAGATTAAGATTTCTCTTCAATTGACTTAACAAGAATAAAGTAGGTTGAAGGATAGGTATGAAAACGTGGAAGTAATATTTCGAGTTAGAGATGAAATGTGAATGAAATTTGAAAGAAAAATGTGAATAATGGAAGAGGAGGAAAACCTCTTTATTTATACATAAAATATAGGATTCCAAAATGAGCATTCTCAATCCGAAGGATTGTTAAAAAAACGCTCTCACGATGTTACCGCCAAAACACACTGAATAATCCAATAATATAGAACCCTCCCTGCTTAGGAAGGGAAAAATTAATAATGATGTCCTCACGTTGGTACGCACGAGTGATAGAAAAAACTCCTCTCAATTTTGAGCGGGAGAAAACTATGCATGGTTTAATCTAATTCACGATTTCAGCATGTTCGGATATGTGAGGGAGCCAGATTTCCACAACCGTCTTCAAAGGTTATGGGAAGCTGTCCACGATCCAGCCCTTACCACCCTGTCTCTATCCTTCCAACCATAGCTAAGATTAACGAGACATTGGTTAACAAAGATCTGAACAGCACCTGAAAGGACATAACGATAAGGAGTTTCCTTTCGTTCGTCAAAAACTTCGTCGTTCATCGTTCGCGAACGACAACCAAATGAACGATAAATCAACAAGTCTTATATATATAGTGGTTGCTGCATGCGATGAAATGAGCGATAAACGATAAATTATCGCTGAGGTCAAACCCTTTATCGTTATTGCAAAGTTTTCTAAAATATCGCTCATCACTTACCGTTAGTCCAAAAAAAACGAGGAACGATAAACGATAAATTCAAAGACGACTTTTGTAAAAATTCAAAAATGTGCACGGCGGCAATAGGCACAAACAGCCCACCTGACCGTTTTCAGCAGTTCAAGCCGAGAGTATATATAGGGCAGGCTTGTGAACTGAACGCAAAATTGAAACGGCGTTCAGCTGAACGCACGTCAATGAACGGAACGCTGAACGGAACGCAATTTTTTTGAACGCTGAACGTTGAACGCAACAAAAAAAAAGAGTTTTGCGTTCAGCGTTCAATTTTTTCAAACATTTCTTGGACTTTTTTCGGAAAAAACGTCATCACTTTTTTTGAAAATATTTTTAAAAAAAAAGTCATCATTACGTATTACTTTTTTTGAAATTCTTTCCTAAAAAAAAAACGTCATCACTTTTTTTAGGAAATTCTTTTCTAAAAAAAAAAAAAAACGTCATCACTTCTTTTGGAAATATTTTCAAAAAAAAAAAAAAAAGTCATCACTTGTCACTTTTTTTAAATATTGTGAACTTAACGGAACGCTGAACGCAAAAACATTGAACGGAACGCTAATTTATTTTGAACGCTGAACGGAACGCTGAACGCAAAAAAAGCTGAACGCTCACAAGCCTGATATAGGGTATAGACTAGAAGGAGCAACACGGGCTTGCAAGTGAACCCTGAAAAGCCCCTTATGAGAACTGCCAAGTGTGTGTGTAGTGGCCAATCACAAAGTAAAACATTTAATGGGTATCTAAATAAAAAATCAGTTGTGTCTTATATTTGAAAAACCAAAATTTCAAATTGTGTGTCTTTTTGCGATAGATTCATGCACCTCTTTAATGATGAGGACCTCCAGATGGCCACCTTGGCCCACCCAACCATGGCCCCTTCATGTTTAAGCATGTGGCCCCTGCCCTTGAAGAAAATATCAAGAAGAGGCTCATCAGGGAGATCGTCATCTCATCATACCTGACACTCTCCCCTCCAGCAAGAGCATGGTGACAGAAAAAACCTATAGAAGCCAGCGGCGACCCATTTGCCTTCCTGGAGAGAGCCCATTGTCATGGAGGAGGATGGGCCCACCATTGAAGAGCTCATCAAGAAGAAGGAGGTGGACACCTTGGGCAGGAGCAAGGGGCAGAGGTGATGCCTGGACAATTCCCCAACATGGAGAGGGAGAAAGTGGATCTCACTATTCATAAAGTACAACACGGCTTTGTCCAGCTCTGCTGCCGTGGAGCGCATGTTCAGCACTGCTGGTGACGTCCTCAGGCCTAGCGTGCAAGCATGACCAGCGACAGGTTTGAGAAGCTGGGTTCCCAAGGGAAATATGCAGCTCCTGGATGCTGTCCTAAGAAGGGAAGGAGGGAGGGAAAGTCCTATTCAGAGAGAGACTGATGTGTAGGCCATAGACTGTTTCCAGTTTTTGTCTAGTTAAATAAATTTTCACTCTGGAAAAATAGTTTTTATGCTTTTTATATTTCAACTAAATAAAGGTATTATCATTATCGCAATTAATTTTTATCGCTATCGTTTTATCGTTTATCTTTTACCACAGGTTGGGTTTTGAATTTTTTACCGTTTATCGTTTATCGCAGGTTGAGAAAAAAATATCGTTTTTATCGTTATCGCAAGTTGAAAAAAAGTTATCGCAGAAAACCATTGTATATATATATATATATACATTGTATTACTTATTTAAATTCGTGACATCCCTGACCAGCCGAAGTGCTAGAATATTCTTGGGAAAAAATATAGACGATACACATATGATTGTCCTAAAATGACCAAAAAAGGGGAATATTGTGCAAGGTCGTATGGTATTACACACTTGAGAGACAACACGAGATGCAGCTGATGGTATAAACGACTTATGTTTTAATGAAATTAAATGCAATTCTAAAGTTAAATATTATTTTTATTTCAATATAAGAAAAAAAATAAGTTAATTGTAGCCCCCTCAATAAAAAAATGGCACGCGATGCCCTCGTCAAAAAAATTGACCCGCGTCCAAACGTATATAACAAGTCCTGAACTAGTGGATCAGAGAAGATTTTGTTATTTTCGGATGTAATTGCCTCTCTTTGTCCTCAAATCTACTCATATGATGTTACCTTCACTCATAGGCGTAGGAGACAGGGGGGCAACTGCGCCCCAAAAATTCGGGTGAGTTCTCAAATTCGGGCTAATTGGTTGGGGGTATTCGGGCATTTAAGTTGAAGAAAAAAAAAAAAATTATGAAAGCAACCGAATTTTGAACTATAACCAATAAATATAATGAATAGTATGCAATTACAATAAATAAAATATTATCTACATAAGTTTCTTCATTCGATTATTTTTTCACCGATTACCGATTTAACAGTTCTTGATCAAATCGGGCAAATGAATGCTGACCCCCCCCCCCCCCCCAAACCAAACATCTCCCCTACGCTTATGCCTTCACTAGCCTTTGCAACCGCAGTCCGTATAAATTTTTGTTGTTATTCAAAAATATTATGTGATGAAGAGTGTTTGAACTTTGATTCCAACTCTAATTTTGTGTTAAAATGGACATGATTCACTGTATCACTTAGTAGAAGATTAAATTACTCCTGCATGGTAACTAAAAAGGAACCCTTTAATTAAGATACCAACATAATAATAGGCAATTGAACATATTATAGTGATTCATAATACAAAATTATTGTTTAATTTAATACTTTCAACAACAATATACATACAAATAAAAGCTGACTATATATATAATATATAATCATAATGTTACAGTAAATTTAGTGTAGTTTAACGGAGTTTTTTTTTTGGTTTTTTCCATCAGCAGGTTTTTATTATTATAACGTGCATAAAATATATACATATATAATAGTTATAAAAGGAAAATTGTGATCAATACAAAACATAAATAAACATTATAGTTTAAAATTATTTCCTTTTAGAAACCTTAAAACACAAACGTATGTATATATCACTTAAATTCTTAACATAAAATTCTTACGATATAGTACCTAACAATATAAACGTAAATATCAATAATTTTAACATAAAATTCTGTGATAAATATTTTAAAAAACATCAAAAACAGAGAATAATAAAGTATGGATAAAATATCATTGATGTTCTTGAATTTCTGAAATGTTTGATGATTATTTCCAGGGATTGGGTGTGCAGGGGAGAAGTAGAAGGGAAATATTTGATGACTTCCGAAGCATGATTCCAGGCCGAACTTTGTACCAGTGGATCCCAGGAAAATGCCGCGTAACGAGCGGCGGCCGAAAACCATGATGACCGGAGATCTCTCGCATGATGGTTTCCCCTCCCATCAGCTTTTCGCTATGTAGGCCTTGCAAGTAAGAAGCGACGCCCTAAACGGTATTTCCTCTTTGCAGCGTTTTCCGGTGTTGAAACCGCCGAAAGAACAGTGCCCCTCATATTTTCCTCTTTGAAATTTGGGATGAACTCAGAATTTAGAGTAATGAAATTTCTACAATTGTTAGAGCAGGACAATACAGAAGGCGTGTTTGATGTCCACATACAGTATCCACAATCCTGGCAGTGCTCCGAAAATCTGATTAGATTAACGGAGATTTGTAATTGGGCAGTAAATTTCCGTGGATCTTAATTCCCACAAGTGACACCAATATTTTTTCCCATCCGCCAGGTAAACCAGTGAGGATTTATGTAGTTGTCATTATTCATAAAAAATCTAGGCCATGTAAACCCCCAAAAGAATATTAAAAACGACGAATAAATTCTTACAACAATTTCTATATATAATAATTAAACATAGAAAAAAATATAATAACAAAATAAAATAAACGCGACCAAGCCTCCTGGACAGTGGCAGAGTCCGTTTAAAAAAGTATACAAGGGCAGCTAGGCCTCCGATATTCGCACTTGACTGTCGGGTCAGTTCCAAAATGGACTAATTGTCTTAAGGGCCTAAATTAAAGAGATAAAAAATTATAAGAATTGATGAATGAATCATCGTCTTTCTACTTTTTCATGGAGTTTCGGTCTTGTGTGAGGGCACGGCTCTGCCCGGTGTCTGGGACGAACAACTCTTGCATGGAGAGGCATTTTTTGGGGTACAGGGACATTGTTGGTTCGAGTGCCGCTTCTCTTTCCAAAGGGCTAAATGACATAAATAAAAAGGTTTTTGTTTACATTTAAAGGAAAATGAAATAATAGTATGTATAAATTATTATAATATAGTTAAGTGGTTAAGAGCACTGTTGATTTAGATATAATTTCGATATACTATGCTCATTTTTAAACCTTTTTTATGAAAAATAACTCTAATCCAACTGTGGACTCCGTGGTCTGAGTCAGGACATATCAAAACCATAATATACCAACCTAGGCCTTTAAACTTACATCATTGAAAATACTTGAAATATTAAGGGATACTTCTGTTTGAACAAGCGCAAAAAATTGTCCTTAGATCACCAACCTTAGCTCATCAATTGCATGTGAATAAAATCATCTACATGATACCATTCAACCTATCAGATCTCTGCATTTGAAGAAATTATAATTACAGATTCAAAAAAGGTAAATTTTTTTTAATTGGTGGATTGAAAGAAAAGGACAGAGAATAATAAATAAAATATATGCTACAAAGTGTCACTCCACTCGCGATTGTGGAGAAATAAATATAATCCTTAAGATATTAATTGTATTTTCCATTTGTCTACATCAAACTCATTTGTAAATCCTTCAAGTGATTCCTTAAATATTACATTGTAGCGGATTGACTGCTTATAACAGCAGGTCTACTACCACTTCTTAATCTCACACCCAGTAGGTTCTTGATTAAGTACTCTTGCCTGCGGGTATATAAGCTGCAGGCAGGAAATCAATAAACACACTCTAACTCAACATCTACAAGAGTCGTCATTTCTCCTCCTTTCTCGCGCTACAAAACATATTATTAATTAAATATAGAACTGCTCATACGCAGGAAATAAATGAATGTTTTTTGTGAAATATATTATTCCCCCCCCCCGCGTATTTTATTGTATTAGATAGGTTTGCATTACGACTGGACATAAATAAGCATATAGGCTGTAAATTACAAGTAGTTTCATTTTAACAAAAAATACCTTTTTAACCTACCAGAATCTGTGACAAATACATCAACTGAATTATCTCGTAGAGGAATTCTCGTGACATCCCACTGAAATGCGTCAAGGGGAAGATCCTTTCCAGAGGATTCTTGAGGGCCTTAATGTTGAGCATGGTCTCTCTATGCCCTTTTCATGGATTTCCCTCCGATGGTGGAAGCCTTGGGAATAAGCAAGAGCCCCTTTCAAGCGGAATGGATCCTCTCCGCACATGGATCGACCACGACGTCCCCTGGGGAGATGTTTGCGTAGCGCAAGAGGGAGGAACAGATCGTGGCGCGAAGGGGTCGTGGGACAAAATGCTCGATGGTCCTCTTGAAGAGGCTCACTTTGTTTAGGGAAATAGTGCAGTACACTTGCTCTGAAATAAAATATACACAGGGTTAAGAGTGTCTTAAAGTATCATTTTGGATCGAACTATTTTATTAATGTAATATAGACCAGTTATCTATAAAAATCGTTTTAAGCCCGGGATTGTGAACTCCGATCTCTTGTTATCTGAGTCGGCTTCTATAAACTCCAAACTAAAGTAGGTAATATAAAAATTATTGAAGTAATTTCCTGTACAATCATTGGAAATTACTATTATAATACAATACATTTGAAAGTAGCAGATCAGGTTATAATTTGATGTATATATATATTTTAAATTTACATGAAAATGGCCTTTAAAAAGTTATTCAAAGAAGTAGGCTTGGTATTTTTATTTACGTTAAAAAGTAAACTGAAATAGGCGTTCTAGCATAAAATTAATACAAAAATGTATTATTCTTCTTTACAAATAAGATGCATCGATTTCTCATTAATACTAATACATTGTCATTTAAAAGTCTTTAACGATATCTGCGAGTATATTTAAAGCAGTTATCATCAATATGGCGGCCAATGCCTTCATTTTCATTATTGATTAATAAATCAAATTATTTCATAATTTCATAGTCTGATATGAAGTGTATAGAAGGAAAGGCAAACAGAATGAGGGAATTGAATAGTTCTGCAAGTCAAGCGTTTTATATCTTTCTATTTTTCAATTTTTTCATGTTCCATTCCCTAATTGCCGAAAAAAAGAAAAAATTACGAAATGCATATTATTATTCATTACATGAATCGAATGACTGTGTGCCATTTGTCGGCTGACTATGAGATATATTGGGCATCAACAAGGTCACTGCATTAATGCCATATTTTATAATAGATTTAGCTACTATTTATGTCTCTTAAGATACAGCTTACAGAAACAGAGCACACCAATATAAATATAATATATAGCTACGTACTTATAACTTAATGTCCAAATTACAATTTATTTTTTTGATGCTTGATATTTTCTCTAGGTTCTTAAGCCTGGGGAATAAAACAGTCGTCCCTCGCAAAGTCGCAACGGCCCGGATCCACTACACGACCACCGCGTTATATATGAGGGCCGCGATGTAGATAAATATTGAAATTTAGAGAGATTGGACAACACCCGGGCTTTTAAACCTACCGCCATTTGCCTTGTCGTACGTGCGTCTGAATACATGTACGTGGCCGGACCTTTTTTTGGGCCCGCCATCTTGCTTTTTCGAAGATTTACTAGTTTTCACCCAATTTCTGGCATTGAGTTAATATAGGGACGTTTTGCCGTGAAAAAATGAGAGCCCAGCCGTCTTTCGCGTAGTAAAGAACTGCGAGATGTCGAGGGGCGAAGTAGCTAGGGTCGACTGTACTTATATATATTAATAGGAAAAAATGGTCAAGAAGAGGAAACCCGTTTAGACAATGTAAACAATCGTTACGTTGTGATTTTTTTGTCATCATTCAAAAGTGTTGAATGATTCTAAAAAAGTATATTGAAGTAATACAACGGATAATATTTATGGGTCATATACAAAATATAGTTCAAATATTATTTCATGCTTGTCAATCTATTGCTTCTTGTACTTAACAGCCTACTATTCAATCAGATCAACTTGGTTACCAACATCCACATTGACGACGACTTCTAGATCGAATCCCTTCATTTTGACGCTCCAATGGAATTTATCATTGATAGCGCCCCCGACTGCTTTGGCTACATCAGTAGAGGGAAAATTGTGATTCTCTCCGGATCTATAGCAGGTACATCTGAAAGATAAGTTGTCCTCGGAAAACCTCCGGAAAGACTCGCCGCCAAGCCGCAAGCCCTTCTTCCATAAATAATCATCCACTCCATCCACTAAGGATTTAATATTTTCTTCCTGAAAAGAAGGACATTAAATAGTTTATAGAAGCTTCTTGAACATGATTCATACGTTTTTTCACTTATTTTAGCAAGGGATGCATTAGCTATGTTAACTTAAACCGAATCTTGGGCATAAGGGTATCAATTAATAGGGATTCATAGTAGTAGGTGATTGTAAAATTAATATCTTACGACTCATCACAAAACTATAGTTAATATTTCAAATGAACTTGTTATCATCAGATATTTGAGAAAATAACTAAACGTATGTATTAATTAGGTCAGAAGTTTGTTAATTTGTTCAAAAATACATGTTGAAAACAATTAAAAATATGAAGGGCTTTACACAGCTTTATTTGTACTTTATCAGATGACTTATATTTTTAAAAATGGACGATTTTTGTCCATTTATACATAAAATAAGTCAATCAATTGTCATCCCTTCAAATATATCTAAGATGCAAGCTCCATTTCATGAGTTACCCACCGCGGACTTGGATCTCAAACGGGATCTCAGTTTTGAGATTGATCAAGACATAGAGATTATCAACGGTTCGTAGTTCCTTAGGTAGCCGTTCCACTTGCTCCAGGGGGAAATCAAAGACTATGCGACCCTGTCTCTTAAGAATAGGACCGGAATCAAGTTCGAGTATGTGTCCTTGATCTCCATTTTACACGCATCCTCAAAGCCTGTGATGGAAGTGGCCTCTATTGTAACGAATCCACATTCACCATCATCCTTGAGGCCTTGGATGTCCAGAGAGGGAGATTAAGGGTAAGGCCATGGCGGAGAGAGAGATCGACTTCGGAGAATGACTAAAGCAGAGAAAACACGTCTTCCAAGAGAATGGCTTGTTTACAAATATTCAAATCATAATAATGTATATGTTAGTGATAGATCAAAATACTTGGAAAGCTCACGGATACTTAATTTAATAGAATATATAACTAGTAATGTTGACGCTGTCCTTGAATCCATTTTCTTGTTCGTTTCTTAGGAATGAAGGACGATTAAGTGATTATTATAACATGAAATACACATTGAAGACAGGACCTGAAGTAAAATAGTTACTTTCTTATGACACAATAATGCCTTCTATTACATTTTTTTTAAACCGAAATTGTTGGATGGGATATATTTTTAAATGTTGTATTATGGAAATAACCATTTTTCTAAGAGTATCGATTTTTATATCGATGATCACTAATAACTTTAAAATAAATTTGTGATTCCATTAATTTTTGTAGATAAAAATTGCAATATATTTTTTAAAAAGTAATTTATGTTTATTTCTATGAGGAAATTGATTTTAAGAATAAGTATTGTAGAATATGATCGCCATTCAATGTGTTGGAACCCTATAATCAAATTTTATTAAATCTCGGAAACTAATTGTAAGCCATCCTAGTCGTAAACGATTTTTTTTCATAATTTTGAAATGTAAGGATTCTGATGCCCCCTTGAAACGATAGATTTGTAAAAAAATATCAACTTATCCGTATTACTGAATAAATATCCTATCGGTCGATGATAATGTATTTCGGACGAAATGTTTTAATCTACAATAATAAATATAAATATCACACAGAATAAACATATATAATTCTAATTGCAATTGAAGCCCTTTGGTCCTGAACGAGTCTTTTAGGTTTTCTTCTTTTCACAAATTATTTTTTATAATAATTATAATACATAGATTTAAATAATATATACAATAATATGTACCGTTGACGAGTAGTCGAACCAGTATCTTCTCACTTACCAGAGCTGCGGAACTACCGATTAAGTTGAACTTGTCAAAATAAATAAACAACTCCGGAGCTGAAAGCACATTAAGATCGGACAACGTATAACAAAATATTTTTGTTAAGGAAATAATTTGTTTGCTATTGCCTTCCATTTTCTTCAAAATCCGAGTGCATGTTTGATTTATTGAAAATAACATGTATTAAATTTCAAATAAATCTCTAAAAAAAGTTATAACAAAATTAGTACTAATTGTCTTTTGTTATAAATAGTCCGATTAACTAAAATGCAATATGAAGAAGTCACAAAGCAGCTACATAAATAAATTTTTATTCTATATCTTAATTGGTTTCGGTAGATATATAATAAAAAATCTACCGAATCGGCGGTACCGAATCCCAGCTCTGATACCTATGATGAGATGAACTTGAATGAAAATCAACAATATCGGTAGTGGCGGTTTTTTGCCGTGTTAAGAAGTTTTAAAAATTTGTAGATAATGAAATGTATCTAGAAATTATAAAAAGCTCATGTTCATGTTTAATGTGTTTTGCCCGGCCATTTAACAAATATTGGGGATGGACACTATGCTCAAGAAAAGGAAAATACTCAAGACAGCATTATTATGTAGGCTTTTATGACAAAATAATAATATATTCTTACAGTCGAACCAAAAACAAAGAAAAGAAAGAAATAACTTGTTATTTCAGATACAATCAAAGTCTAAATTCAAGTCTTAAGGAGCAATAGAAAAAATATATAAATAACAAAAACACCCAACAACTACTGAAAGCACAGTAGATGACACCATTCATATTTATAGTAGGATTTCTTCAATTCCAAAGATTAAATTATCTCACAGAGACAGAATCATTTCGTGTCGCTATGTGTCATCATTAAAAAGCTCTTAAGGGATTGAAATTTTGTCTTTCCTATTAAGCTTTCAGTTATTGTTATATCGGTGGGTGCTTCTCTAAACTCTTATGTTTTACTATAACGAACAATTACTGTATAAAAGCTTAGTTTTGTTACCACTTTATTTTTAGCAGTGAGGCTCTGAGGATATGTAATTAATAAATATTTCGAATTTGTTTTTACGTCCCATCCCTACAGCTTCATCAGCTGACTCTCAACAACAAAGTAAAAAAAAAGAAATAGAGATTGTTTTGATCACTCAGTTTTTTTGAGAGGACTCCAGAGCGTAACTTCGGATGCGTCAATCATCACCATGAGTAGTAGTAGTAATGACCTTGTGGCGGAGTTTTGTTCAATCACGGGTAAGAAAGGAGCATGTCTATTTATTATATGCCTAAGGCCTCAATCTTTTCATTCTTAGGTGCCCCTGCTGATGTGGCTAATCTCTCTTGGAGGCATGTAATAACTCCCTGGAAATGGCCATCAATATGCATATGGAGGGGGGTAGCGGGGGGGCCTGAGGCGGATGGGAGTCGACCCGGACCCTCGGACGAAGAGGAGACCGTACGGGCACCCATACCTCAAAAGATAGACACCCTGATCGAGCCAGGCTACGAGGCATATCCCATCACGAAGGGAAACCCACACAAGGCTCGCATTCGATCCGTATTTGACGGATTTAGAAACTTCAGCAATGAACTACAAGGTGCTACTTGCGACTAATCTCACAAAATAAGCATAAATTGTAATAGGCGAAGATATACGCTGAATATTGAATCATTGGGGGAACCTTTAAAAAACTACTTCTATACAATTGTTTGTTAGTTCTATAAGCCCAGCATTACGGGGCTTATCATTTGATTCATAGATATTTGTGGGACTCGATAACTTACGATATCAAACAAAAATTATTGAGAAACAATCATATTCAGGCTAGATTAAGTTCTGAATGGGTGAGGGGTCTTGGATCAAAATAAACAAATTAAAGAATAATGAAATATTTGATCTTGTAGACAAACTGTTCACTTTTTTTTATTCACAATTAAATTAGTATAAAAATAGCTGTTTTATTTGCGAGTTTATGTCTTGCTGATTCTATGAAGTTTAATTGACAGGGATGTATTTAAAAAAAGGTTTTTGAATATGGTGGCCATGTTTGAATAAATCTTTTCCCCTTTGAAATTACAATTTAAAGCCTGAGAGTGAACCCCGTATTTGTGAGTTGTTTCAAACTGATTGATAAAAGCATCACTCTGATATAAAGCTCCACAGGTATTTTTTAAGGACAGTATTTATTATGAATTATCGAATTAAATCTGCACAAATATGGAAAAGATCTTAAAACTTAATGGGGTTGCTTTGTTCAATTATTATATTATGGCTTGAGCGTCGATAAAAGTTATTTGGTCTTGCATGCCAATTTTGTATTCATATTCAGTATATCAAATATTTTCCATGTTTAAAGTTGATGTTTTGTTCTTAAAATTATCTGTATTTGTAAAGAATACCGAATCACCAATCGTAAGGCCTGAAAAACTACTCTTAAACTGGCAAAACGTTAGAAAAAACATGATATTCTGTAGGCTCATGGTGCTTGATTTGACTAATTAATATACTGTAGCGGATTGACCTGCTTACTAACAGCAGGTCAAGCTACCACTCTTTCTCACACTCAGCAGGTTCTTAATCTCTTAATTACTCTTGCCTGCAGCTATATAAGCAGCAGGCAAGAGATCAATAAATATACTCTTTTACTTCATCACTGAGTCGTCATTTCTCCTCCTCCTTCGCGCTACAATACCCACTATATTAATGTATGGCGATCTATCTGAACTACTATCCTCCAAATGTAGCACCCTACAGTAGATATGTTGGAAAATAAATGTGATAAATTATGTATTTATCTGCTGGAGGCAGATGCATATTGAAAAATATTATTTCCTTATAGGAATACATTTGAAAATGCTTAAGCACTGGTAACAATGAAGTAATCAAAAAGAGATTAGCTCTTAAAAAGACCACCCCGGACTAATACGATCTTTAGTTCTGTATAGTCAGGTAGCAAATTTTTTTAAAGGTCTTATTTCAGTTGTAACCGGAGATACAAAGTAAAAAGGGCATTAGAATTGTGTTTAAAAATAGTACATAAATAAACATAGTTTACAATTAAACTACCTACCAAAAGATCTGGTTACAATAAGGACATATCAAAGTGTTTAAAAAAGTTTCACAATATATATATATACTAAATTATGTTGACAAGTTATAAAATATAACATAACATTTAAACAAAAGATAATAATAATCTAAATTTTTGGGTTGTAGAAGTAAAATTACTGTCAATTTTTTTTTTCGGAAGGCTAAAATATCTAAGAGTTCATCCAACTGAAATTCACCAAGTCGATACTTATTTTTCTAATTAGTATTGACGAATTTAATAATTAAATATGTCATTTTTTGGTTGATATTTTTCTTCTTAATGTTTTTTTCTTCTTTTTAGATGATCCCAACTCCCCGTGAATCGTAACAAAAAGCGTACTCTCGAGGAACTCTTCAAGCCTCCCCTGGATCTAACTCACAAGGGCAGCTTTGCATCAGCACGGGACTCTGCAACCAATGCAAAGAAATGGCTTCTCATCAACATTCAAGACGCTGGGGAGTTCCAATGTCAGCTACTCAACAGGGACGTCTGGTCCAATGAGGCCGTCAGGTCCATTATGAAGGAACATTTTATCTTTTGGCAGGTGAGGAAAGTAAAGAAATAATAACAGGCTTATAATTTTTTTAAAAAGATTATATTGCTTAAGTATTTATTATCAATTTATATAAAAAATAATGCTAACAAATAAATAGAGATGAACATTATAGTTTTAAATTGAGCATCGCTATTTAACAAACAATTAATTCTTTTGATAATATTCTCAATATCTAAGGCAAGTCGATTTTTTAATAATATATTATAAAATTATTATTTAAAATGTAAATCGTATCAATATATATATAGATTAATATATTATAGTTTAATATTAAGCATCGCTGTTGGACAAGCAATTAAATATCTAATTCAAGTAGATTGTATTTTTCAATGATTTACTATAAAATTATATATTAAGAATGCTGAATTGTAAAATATATGTGGTGGTCCAGCAAGAATCCAAGTTTAATATATTTTTGTGAAAATGATGAGTTACCATCACCATAATATAGTTGGTAAAATTCTCCTTCGTTTGTATTAGTAAAATATTTCGATTAGTTAAATACAGGCTCCGATAATTGCTAATTATATATATAATTGATAATGCTATGAATAATATCTTATGGCTATGAAAAAGGGACTATCTTTGAGATACCATATCGGAGGGATTATGTGGAATTGAAACCCCTAACAGATAAGTCCAATAGAAAGATAATCATTAATACTTATCGCAATAAAAATGACATTCATGGGTAAAACGTGCGCAACTGGTCTTAAAATGCTTCTGAAATATTTGGCAGTCATTTTTATGAAGTAAAAAACTTAAAAATGTCTTTTTCCCATTTTCATTATTTTCATTTAGAATTTTTTTTTTGCTGAACCACTTCATACAGAAAAACATAATAGTTAAATATTTAGTATCTGTTCCACAAAAAGGGAAATATTTTTTGTATACTCCATATTTATTTAAAGTATTTGTATTGCTCAAAAATATACTATATAAAAATCGTAAAAATATGCATGTTTTTAAATCATATAAAAGTTATGCTTTAAAATTGATCACCACAGTTTAACAGTGAAATAGTTTTAGAATATATACTAAATATGTAATTGAGTTAAAATTAATTACTTCAAACCATATGAACATAATTTTGGATTTATATTAAATATCTAACTACATAAATTCACGTTTAACAAGGAATGAAACTACAATGTGTATAAATGATATCAAATTAAATTTGTACAAATTGTTAAAAAATGAGTTTATTGTAATGTTGTTGTTGTTCTTTTTTTTTGCCCAAGACAAAATTATATTGAATCCTTGGCCGTTAAGGAATCCTTGGTGGAATGAAGGCCCGTTTCTTTCATAAAAACTTGCATGGTACGTCACCAAGCTGAAAATGTAAAAAATAATTATTATATTGATAATAAAATTGTTATGCTTCTAAGGTCGAATAGCTATCTACTGCTGCCACTATGGAAGAGTAGATTTCTACATGACTATTCGGTCAGGTGCTTGACCACATAGACATCTAAATTAATAGTATCCAACTTGAAATATGCTGTGGCACAAAAGTTTGCCGCGGCACAACGGTTTGAAAATTACTCTTCTAAGAACTTAATATCAATGTAGATCACACAGCTCAAACGTTCTAATAGATTCTTTAGTTATGACTGATAAATTATTTTGACTAATTATATATATATATATATATATATGATATTATTACTTCCAATAATAACTTTCTTTAATCCCCATGATTTCTATATTATTTTTAGCAATATGTTGAGAGTGAGGACGCTCAACGCTTCGTCAAGTTTTACCCCGTTCACACTTATCCCTACGTCTCCGTTATCGATCCTCGCACTGGGGAAAAGCTTGTGGAATGGAACGAGTTGGACTCGACATTTTCTGTGATTTAGTGACGGATTTCCTATCCAATCGATCATCCCTAAGCGAAGCCGCGGCTCAAACAAAAGAAACCGAGTCTCAACCCCCGCTCAACAAAAGAATTAAGTCTGATAATAATTTTGAGGTAAGAGAGTCTGAGCGTTAAATGTGTAATTGTAGAGCTTAAAAAGACTTCACAGAACTGCTGAAACACTATGAATGAAAAATATGAAATTCCATATGTATCGTGTAAACTCACTAAAGGTCTCATAGGGAAAAATGGACCATAATCATATTACCATTAAGGATGCTTTTTATGATAGTTCCGTTGAGGTATACAAAAATATGTCAGTTGTTAGTTTCACTCAATATAGTTCTTCTCTTGCCAACTTTTTTTCTATTTGGTTCATTAAAATGGCATACGGTGCATGTTGAATACAACTAAAATTAGTTCATCGAGCCAATAGGATACTCTTAATATCTCCTGTGTTGTCGTCTTAGTTATCATTTTATCCAAATAGACATTGGTTTTGGTTTTACTAGAACCTTATTTGATATTCATTAATGTTTTTTCATCTATTTCTTCCATGAGCCCCGTGCTCTAACTATAATAAAGCTTAAGGTACGGTAACCATTTTATTAAGTGTTGAGATATCTACTCTATCGAAGTTGAGAAATCTTTGAGTCATTCTTAATAAATATATCGTTTGCTAAGTTAACATTGATCCACTTTTGAGAACTAAATCAAAGCTACTATGTATTTCTACCATTTAACTAAATAGTATAATGGACCAGATCACTGACAAAGATTATATTATGTTGTATAAACTAATAATATACCTTATTTTTTTTAACTTGCTCTTATTTGCAAGACGCAGAGTGATCTTGAGAGTTCCAGAGGTATTTTGTGTGATACAATTTACTTAAAGAGATCAACAATGGGGGTAAATATATGTTAGATCGGATTTATGTTTTATTAAAACATATTTTTTTTCTTCGTATTATAATGCTTCATTGCTTACCAGAATATCTACTCCGCTTCCTAATCCTTTTGATCGCAGCATAGGCCGTCTCTTGACACATAATGAATTGCAGAGGCAATCATCTTTCAAGTGATTCACATGCTTTTTGTGCGTAACCTCTAACGGTAGCCTTGCTGAGGAATTCTTTTCTTGCTCCACAATTTTAAAATACTCAAAAATCTCATCCAATCCCGATCCCACTTCTTATAAGAACAACGTTTTCTTCCCAACTTAAATTCATTATATTTCTTGTGAAACTGACCAAAATATCCATCAAAATTATATAGATTGTATTTATTTCACTTTTAAAATTACAGGAATATAGTGTATTAGACGCCACTGAGGAGGATCAGATCACCATGGCAATTAAAGCATCCTTAGAAGCTTCCAAAGAAACCGTTAGAAACCTGGACTCCGACTCTGAGGGTGAATGTGAGGAAGTGGAGTCCAATTCCTCATGCGTATTGAGTCCTACTCCCTCAAAGGCAACAGCTGTCCAGTCCTGCGTGTCCACGGCTGAAACATGTAAGAACACAATCACTTATAAATATTGATTAATATCTTAAATTCATCGAATGTTTCATATTAGGCATGACGGGGAATAGCAATGCTACTCGTAAATGGGAGGATTACTTGGGTGACCGAAAGGGCCCGTTTCCAGTATTATGATCCGATTCCCGGATGGACAAAGGGAGTCCAAGACGTTTCCTGCTAATAGTAAACTACTCGTAAGTTGAACATTTGTTTATATCTAAAGGGAATACAATTCTATCGATCTTTTATGAGCACTAAAAAACTATCACATCATAATAAATATTGCTAACCTATATCCAAAAGAAATAATCATTCAATAAGTATTGTAACCAAAAATAATAAACAACTGGTCAAAGTGGGGGTTTCGTTTAATAGAAACAATTCCATCGAACGATATTGACACAAAAGACATTCGGGTCTCACCTAGAGTACTTGAATGTTTTTTCTTCTATCCAAAGAATATTTTCTTTTGTATTTATATCATTTCTTATATAAGTTTATATTGCTACTCATCCAAAATAACATTTTCAAAACGAGTACATACAAAAAAATATGTAAATTCACTTATGGTGCCCTCGCAACGATTTCTTCTTATGACATATATTGCGTTCCGTCTTGATCGCCATCCAAGGATGGTGCAGAGTTGAGCCATTTTCCAATAGCTGAATTTGCCATAAACTTATGGACTTTTGATATATCTTTTCCCCCAAATTCTTCGTCCGAATCCAAGGCAGTCACGAACTAAATGTAGAGGATCCTCGTCTGCTTTGACACAACCACGGCAAAGTGAACTGATAGAATGGTCCATAACTTTGTAGTGCTTTCGGAGAAAAAATGTCCTGTCATGAATTGAACTAGTATATTTAACTTTCTTTTAGGGTAATCAAAATATTTCGCCATAGGTTGATTTTGACTTTTGGCATCATTGCACGACTTTTGCGACGATGTATAAGATTAGACAAAATGGTCTGTCCTTTTTCCTCATAAAAGTTGTAAACAACCATCTTGAAATGTGATAAAGGGGCTCCGATTCATGAATGGGATACACATTTGCTGCACCTCTCTTTGCAACCATGTCAGCCACTTCATGTCCAGTGATATCGCTGTGACCCTTCACCCACGAAAGAGAAATGGGAATGGATTGAATTTAAACCATATATATGATATAAAGATTGCATTATTTTTAATAGAAAACGTTTACTCTTACGCTTGATGTTTTGAATGTCCATATGAAGAGAGTTTGTTATTATCTTTATTTTTAAGTATCTACAAAATATTAAGTGCAAAAGGGAATATATACAGAGTGTACCAGCAAATTTAGAATTTAGTTTAATTGTCTCTGGCTACCCTGGGGCGAGCTTTAGTGATTTTTTACATTAAAACTTCCTGTTTACCAGACATGTAGAGCGCTTGTTAGTAAACATTGTTTTCACTCACTCTTCACCATGAGTCATGAGAAGAAGAATCGTGAGAGGATCGCTGACCTCCTTAAGGCCAAAATGGACAAAAAAGAGATCGTGGAGATTGTTGGCTGCTCTTTGGCTACAGTTTACAATGTTTTAAAGGCTGTAAAAGATGAACAGGTACTGGCAGGACTCCAAGCAGTGGAGGAGCAAATAAGAAGAGGACTGAGAACTTTCTGGGAAAGGTCAAAGAGGCCGTGAAGGAGGATCCCACAAGGTCAATTAGGAGACTGTCTCGGACCATGGATGTCGGTACTTCTACCATGTCAAGGGCTTTAAAAGATGACCTGAACCTGAAATCTTATGTCAGGAGGCCCAGGCATCTTTTAACCGAGGCAATGAAGGTCAAGAGGCTCGAAAGGTGCACCAAAATTCGTTCAACCTTCCACAAGAAGAAGTTCACTGTGACAATTTTCTCAGACAAGAAGATTTTTACAGTGGACCAGGTCTACAATCGGAGAAACGATCGGTACCTTGAGGAGTCAGTAGATGAGGTCAAGGGAGTCTACAGAACCAAACACCCAGCCCATGTGATGGTTCTAGGAGTCGTGGCATCTGACGGGAAGACCATGCCTCCGTACTATTTTCGGGCCGGAGAGAAAATTGACCACCATGTCTACGTGAAAGTCCTGAGATACCATGTTTTGCCCTGGTTGAAGGCAAATTACCCTAGTGGCCACTATGTGTGGACTCAGGATGGAGCTCCCTCCCACACATCAAAGTTGGCCCAGGACTTCTGCTCAACGAATTTTGCAGATTTCTGGCCAGCAAACTACTGGCCACCCTCAAGCCCAGATCTCAATCCCCTGGACTTTGCTGTGTGGGGCTTTTTGGAGAGGGAGACCAACAGCACTCCCCATCCCAATGTGGATTCTCTCAAGGCCTCCATCACTGCTGCCTGGGCCAACATGTCTACGACTTTATCAAGAAGAGCTCTGATGCTTTCCGCCACCATGTTGATGCAGTCATTGAAGCTAAAGAAGGCTACATTGAATAAGAAAGATTGCCAAGATCTTTCTTTTTGACTTTTGTTTCAGATGCTTCTTTATAAAACATCAAATAAAGTTACTAAAAGTAAAACAAAAATTGATTTACGATTTTCTAAATTTTGCTGGTACACTCTGTATATATATATATATATAATATATATATATATATATATATATATTAGGGCTGTTCATATTTTTCAAATGTTTGAAATGTTAGCAACATTGTGGATTTTCTGTTTCTTGGTGATAAAAGAAGACGACATACAAAGTTTGAACAAAATCGGTCAACATTACGAGGTCGCGCAACGAGGTCAAAGTTTTAAAAATTTAGTAAAAATATAGTTTTCCGCAAATTTCTTTAAAATGGTGGACGTTACAGACTTCAATAATAATTATTAATTTAAAGGAAATCTAATTTACTACCAGACGTATGTTTGATGTTTTTTAATAAAACAAATTTTCAGTAAAAACAAAGAAAAAATGGAGTGTGTAATGTTAGCATATTTCATAGCTTTTTTGTATCAATTAACTTCACTCGCCTGTAGAAGATGACTTGTTCGCTTCAGAGTAAAATAGTATTTTAAGTTTAGTAAACTTTGATGATAAATCCAAAAATGACCTTGGTTGCATTCTATCAATTCAGAATTCAGTACAATCTGAGTTTACATCATATGATTCAGAGCCTGTATTGACCTATAAGAAATCGATTATGAAAAAAATAAAATAATGTGTTTCTTAGATTTGCGTCAAGGTATCCTCTCAAAATTTTACTTTGTCTCTGACGCATTTATAATCCATTATATGCGTCATTTTGTACGCGAGATAGGTTTTTTATGTACATATAACTCTACTTATTAAATTGACATGATTTAGTATACCAAAATATTAAAGCTGGTGTACCAAGCTTTCATTTGATATGTTTGGTGTTCTAAAAATCGCTATACTTTAAGAGATATAAGCAAATACATCTTTGCACGTACTCTCCTCAAAAAATTGATCTTTTGATATGAGAATATACAATTACCATTTGGTAACTGCTGTTACTGTTAGCTGGATAGAAAGATAAAGACAAAAAGAAGGGAGAGAGTATTTTGCCTCACTTCTCTCCCTTCTTTTTTTTCTTTTTCTAAGTACTAAGGTAAAAGTGGAAGCGCTCCTTGTGTGAAGAACTTGAACTTTCCAAAATAAATAAACAACCACAACTTATAGTATTATAGAGCATATACATAAATGTACATTCAATATAAGCACATGTTATGTATTGAATACTAGAGAACCTGAAAGTGTAATTAATATCGGACAATAAGAGACAGTAAATGAAAAAAATATGTTACCTTATTTCTACAAAATCCAAGTAAATATATAATTAATATAAGAATAGTATGTATTAAATCTCAAATAATCTCAAATAAATTATAACAAATTATGTACTTAATTGTTCTTTGTTATAAATTGTCCGATATTAAATGCATATAAGAAGTCATAGAGCAGCTGCATAAATAAATTTCTCTCTCTTTCTTATCTACCGTACCGAATATCGATCGATACTGTAGATATATAATAAAATCTACCGAATACCGATATCGATCTGTAGAAGGTGTATACCGAATACCGAACCGGCGGTAGATTTTTCTACCGAATCCCAGCTCTGATATATATAAATATATACAGTTATATAAGTATATATATATAGTTATATATATATATATATATATATATATATATATATAGTATATATATGATATAGTTATATATATATATATATATATATATATATATATATACAATATATATACATATATGTATATATAAAAACTTTTATGACTCATAAAAAATGAGGCAATTCAGTATTTTTCTATGCAAATACTTAATTTTATAAAATTTACTATGATGATCACGGCAATAATTATTTTTATTCATTCCTTTATAGGCTGTTATACTTTACGTTGTATCCAAGGGCTACCCTTCTGAAACTCACGAAATTGTGACCAATTTCCCGCGTCGCATCATCACTGACTTAGACGACTCCAAATCTCTGAGGGAGCTTGATCTATACCCCCAAGAAACGATTTTTGTACAAAATAGGTGATAGTATAATTCCAGACAAAAATGTATTTATTATTAGCGTCAAGTTCATATCGACCATACGATAATTATTTTTAAAAATCTTATGTGTAATCTGCATATTCATAACGCCGTTAAATATAAACGTTTTTTTATTCAATTAATTGTATTGTTTTGTGTATAAGTAAGTAGTGTTTTAAGTATAATGAAAAATAGTAATTTGTTTCTGCTTACAACTTGTTTAATTTAAAGCCTACTGTCATTATTAGAAAACTCTACAATTGGTAAATGTGATATGATTATCTACTTGGGGTTGTTTTGAAACTGTTGTATTCTTTATGTAAAGGATTCGTGTATAGTGATTAAAAAAGTCAGATGTTACGAGCGAAGAGAAACCCGGGTCGCGAATCCAAATTTTCTAACCATTCTGGCATATTGACAGTTCAAGGACTTTCAGTTTATTCGTTTGTAAATAGTTTATTATTTGATATTTTTAATTCTTGTATTATTTAATTTATGGGTCATTATATTTATATTTAAGTTCTAATTTGTTTTTATTATGCTCCACTTACTAGAAACTGTCTATACATTTTTTAGCGTGTTTGTGTGAGTAAGCATGTGTTTTATGTTTAAATTTAACAAATCGACCGGGGTTATTTGGTGAAAAAACATTTTATATATGAAATAGGACTAAAAATAATGTAAGCTATAATAATAATATGAGAGTTCATTTATTTGTTAGTTTGGTCCTACGAAACTTATATTATATATTGATCAATTTTCCTATGGAAAGGATTAAGGTGCCAAAGTGGGCATTTCCTAAAAATCCTGGACAACGCCTGGTAGCATCATCCGCTTATAGTTATATAACACTAAAAAATTGTCAACATAAGTATAAACGGGTTTAAAGAGTAGTATGTTCATGTATCGTATCTTTTGTGGACCTCTGCGCATATCATCACAGGCGTCCAATACTGTGAAAAGCGTTCCAGAGGGTCATGTTGTCGCTGGTGGGCAAAGGAGCTCTTAGGAGATTGACGTGGTCTACTTGATCCTGACACCCATGACGGGATGCAAAAAAACCCTGAGATGTAGCTGTAGTATGCTGATATCATCGACCTATATAATAACTGGCTGTACATTAGATTCAATAAAAGCAGAGAAGAAACATACTTGAATATGCAGCTGATGGAATCCATCTTATATTGCTTTCATGCCGAAATAAATATATTCTTAAAGCCGAAGCAACAAATAATTAGTGTTACCCTTTGTTAGCAGTCACATAAAAGGGGAAGAAACACCATGAACATCGTTGAAAGGAAAATTTTTATGAAATATATCAATTGAATCTATTGAAGGATTTTATTTTTCCTTTTCCATAACTACTAAATATTAACCAAAAGGGGCAGCCATCTTAGGTCGCTCTAAGTCATCAATAACCCTTCAAGTCGAGTAAAAAAAATAGATATATAATATTTGAGTGTCCAGCTATTCCATAGGTCGGAGTAAAGGGTTAAAGTAAAGTACGCATGCAAGAAAAAATAAACAAAAAAAAGTGGCCAAAATTTTGGTTATTTCTTTAACGTTAGACGTTTGCTAGCCCATGAAATTACGTCATAATCCGATTTAAACCCGGTTTAAATGGATAAGTTTGATGATTTGAAATATTCAAATCACTACAACATTGTGTGAGATTCCAAATATAATTATTAAAGGACTTCGTTATTATTTTCAAAGAGCTCTAGCATCAAAGCGCCCCTTACGGACTAAGAAGAACTAAATTTTAGGCCAATTCCTTTTGGGAAAAAAGGAAAATTTTATGGTTATGCATGCACAGCTTCACTTTAACGCTTTAAGTCGGAGTTGTATAATAGACTCGTAATGTAATATGGGTTCAAGTATTAGAGCCTAGAGTACTATAATAATCAAATTTCATTATCGTAGCAACTAAGCCAGTCCTGACTTTTTTGTGCCAAACTCTGCCACTGTTGTGCTAAACGCAACATAATGAATGATAGCCTTCCACACAATCATGATAATATAAGATTATCAATACACATTTTGTATGCAGGCATGGACCGTATAGGATAGAGATCCGAAGTTACGGCTGTTAAGCGCGAAAATTGGGGATATGTTCGCTCTCCATATTTGGAGGAAAGACAGCACTGAAAATACGGAAGAAAGAGTGTGAGACATCATATATCTAATATAGTTTTTCTCTATGAAATAGGTATTCGATGATGTTACATCACTTTCTATTTCATGTTATAAAAAAATAGGAAGTGTCACTCTTTCTGTAGTTTTGTCTGTGTCTGTCTTTATTCACACAATGGAGAGGCCTGAAAACCCCGAATTTTAGCACTGCCAGTCATTACTTCGACACTCTAAATTATCTATGCCTGGGCACATTTGGCCCGTCATAGCGAGCAGTGCCTGTCGCGCAAATCTATTATATTAGTATGGTTTGAATAATATAGCCCAGGTTAGTATTATTATTATTATATCATTGTGACGTTTCTCTTTATATTATTATTCCCTAATGGCGGCATGTCCTGGCATTAGTGGAGTACTCCAAGTAGTCATTGCGTCTAAGCGATCTGATTGGCTGATAGCAGCATGATGCATTACCTAGGAGAGTATCATCGTGGGTCCTTTTTTTCAATATTAATATTATTGGGAGTTCTTAGTTCTTACCTTCACTTTAAAAAAAAGAACACTTATCTCTCTCAACTCTGTCTCTTTATTTAATAAGGTAATCATTTAATTAAGTTTTGCCGCTGCATCAGGGAATATCAGCATCACTGCCCTTTTGGGTTTGATACAACATCATCGTCTTATACAGTCCACTTCGCTTTTGAGTGCCTATTAATAGGAGAGTTTGGACGCATGACACCTGAGTCATCATACGTGGGGCTGACGAAAGCTCAAAACAAACAGATTTATATCATAAAATTATAGGTACTTTATTTACTAGGAAATTATGTTATTTTTTAAATCAAGGGAATAAAATTTGATGTAAAAAGATGGCAATTGAATTGAGTTTGTATATATTTTATTATTTTTTAAGATTTTGACACTATTTTCAACAGAAGAGCATACAGTTGATGAATAATAATAATGTCTTTGCATTTTTGATTCTATTCGTATTGGTAACTTTCTGCTTACAATTTGTAAGCAGTATTCATCAATCGTGCAAACTTTTGGTTTTTATATGTAGGATCAATCAGCAAAATATGTTCATCGTAATACTTAAGTATTACGAGGAACCGCTTTGTGAACGGAACGCAAATTGAACGGCGTTCAGCTGAACGCACCTTCAATGAACGGAACGCAACTTTTTTTTGAACGCTAACTTGAACGCAAAAAAAAAGAGTTTTGCTTTCAGCGTTCAATTTTCCAAAAATTCTTGACTTTTTTCGGAAAACGTCCATCACTCTTTTTGAAAAGTCTTTTGTTAAAAAAAAAGTCATCACTACGCATGACTTTTTTGGAAATTCATTTCTAAAAAAACACCGTCATCACTACGCAGTACTTTTTTTTTGGAAATCTTTTCTGAAAAAAAGTCAGCACTACGCAGTACTTTTTTTTGGAAAATTCTTTTTTAAATTTTGAACGCTGAACGCTAACGGAACGCTGAACGCAAAAACATGACGTAACGCTTAATTTTTTTTAACGCTGAACGGAACGCTGAACGCAAAAAAAGCTGAACGCTCACAAGCCGCGAGGGAACCTATTACTCATTGATAATCTAATCAGGGCTATTCAATGGCGGCCCGCGGGCCAGAGGCGCCCGGACAAGGCAACATGTTTGGTCAACATACACTTGCGAATCGAGATTTTCTCACGTGAATGCAATAAAACAGTTTCGGTGTCCCTACCATGACAACAAAATTCACCAGTGCCTGAGGATTGCATTGACAATCTTAAGAGCAAACGTCAGAGATCTTGTGCAAAACAAGAAATGCCACTTCTCTCACTAAAGTCACCGGCATTTTGGGCTAAAATAGCCCTGTTTTGTTTAGCTGAAGCCTCATGAACAATGAGAAATGTGATTAAGTTCTATTTTTTTGTTTGTTTAAATAAAGGAGATGGAGCAGAGAGTTATTTGTGTGCATTTTTATAGGCCTATTCAATTTTAAACTAAAAAAGGTCTATAAAATAGGCCTAAAAAAATAAATAATAATAGGCATAGTAACCATCGGCCTAAATTCTACTAATAGTAATACTACTATGTTAAATAAACCATAATAATAACTTATTTGAAAAAAATTGGCCGCTGAAATTTTGGGCGTCCCAGCTCAGTTCTTGGATTCAAATGTGGCCCACTTGGAAACCTAATTGATAGCCCGATCTAGATTAGATTGTATTATTAATCTGTACTATGAATATATGATCGTTACCAGGATGGTTCCCATTCATTTATAAATTCAATCAGTTCACTTAATCGTTCATTTTTTTGAATTCGTTCAGTTTTTCATAAAACCGCTCCCATTCTAATTCGTTCAATCGTTCAATTTTTTTTTCTCCAAAAGTCCATGTTTAATGATATATTTTTCAATACTCATTCGGAATTATCTGAACATATGATCAATAACGTAAACAAATCTGGTAGACATTTTAAATATTATATTTTAACTTTAGAATATTCAACAGCCTTATTGGCACTAATAATAAGTACATTCAAACTTTTTGTGTTTCTGACGACAATCCCGAGGTCGTCTGACTCCCTTTTCTAGACATTATAATAAAACACTTCACTCACTTTAATATCTATATTTCAACTGACCCGCACGTCGCAGCGTGGCTCTTTCAAAACACTCCCCCATGACCTCAGCTGACGTCACTACATTCCCCTATGATGTCCTCATCACAAACGTAGTCCTCCAATCTCCGAGGCCGCTTCTTCGTTCTTTCTGGTCTTTCGTGATGGGCTGTTAAATGTAGATCGCGTCTGTCCCTCGGTCCCTCGGCTCTTCTTCTCAAATCCTTTGGGTGTCTAGGAACACCGTTGACTTCGATATTAAATGGGCTATTGACCTCCGAAACAACGCCTCTCTTCCACTGGTCCGTGCACCTGGCATTGGGTGGCTTCACCCAAACTTCCTCACCCACACAGAATTCGGCCTCTTCATTATCGCTTGCAGCTTCACTTTCCTGAACGGGCACAAGGAAAGGATTCCTCCACTCATCCTTGAAAATTGAGGCTGCTGGTATTAAGCCCCCGTCACTCCTAGGAGTGAGGTTGTACCAGTAGACGCTCCGATTGATAGATGATTGTGCACGGGCCGCCGAGGTCTTAATAGTTCGATGGTTCCTTTCCACGATCCCATTACCCGACGGCCTGTAAGCACATCTAAACTTGAGTGCTACTCCCCACTCGGACAGCGTTGAGGAAAATTTGCCCGACCGGAAAGTCCTCCCATTGTCGCAGAGCACTTCACCAGGTGGGCCCATTTGACTGAAGACTTCTCCAACCTTTTGGCATACTTCAGTTTCGGATTCGCTGTTTAATGCCCTCCAAACTGCAAACCTGCTAGGCCCACAATCCACAATTGTGAGAAACTTAACATTTCCAACGTGTGTGACGTCCACTGCGAGTCTCTGCCAGTTTTCATCGACCGATAAGGACCCTACTCCACACTGTTTGGAGGCCGGATCAATTGAACTACACTCGGAGCAACTCTTCACAATGTCTTTGACAAGACTCAACGGTACTTCGGCCCCCGTTTTTTTTCGCAAAATGGAGGGTGCCCTCCACTCCCCTATGGTGCATTTGATGGCTTTTACGAATTAAATTTTCGTTGGTCCGGTTATCAAGGAGCCAGCTCTTAGGCACGCGAGTTAATGGGTCTGCATGGTTTTTCTCTGATCTCACTAGATCGACACGCCACTCTGTGCCGTACTCCATAAACAGCTCGCCAAGGAGAGCGATCCTTCTCCTCACGAGCATTTCCGACACGCCGGACACACTCAATCTCTTTGCGCCTCTTTGCAGTGTGTTAAGCCATGAGAAAACAGTGGCAGAATCGGTTTTGACTACCATGCTTTTGGCACCCCATTTCAGGGCCATGTTGACACCCTTTATCACTGCGTTTAGCTCAGCTATATTGATATGAGCTCCATCATCTTTTTTCTAATCCAGGCACCATCCTCCACTATATCGCCGTTCTTCATTATGACGGCACCGATAGCAATTGAACTCGCGTCACACCACACATCAAAAGTTCCATTGCAGTCAACGTTCCACACACCTTGGACTGGGTCCGCGACCATGATCTTCTCCGAAATCTCGTTCATCATCTTCTTCGTCGCCGCCCCTACTTTACTGCTCCATGAGCCTTCTCCACAGGACCTCTTCAAAAAGCTCACCGCTATTCTCAACCACCCAGCTACAGGGTAATGTCCAACAATTTTTCCGCACCACGAAAATACTTCCCTCCTCGTCATTTGCTCTTCAATCACGTCGCACGGTTCACCAAGCCTCCTCCACCTGAGACGTCCATTGCGCGCTCTGAAAACATCTAGCCCGAGCACACTTGTTCCGTCAATCTTCTCCATGGGTTTCGTCTCGAGGCCGTATTCGACGAGAAGTTTCTTCACCCTGTCAGCGCAAACTTTATCGAGGTTGATAATTATGTCGTCGTAGTAGTGGTCTGTTGCAGACGACACATCTTCGTCTCTTGACAACACATACGACAGCACGGCTTTCATGATTTGGGGGGCGCAATTCAGTCCAAAACCGACCCGGTAAGTTCGAAATGCTCGGCCTTGAACTGGACCCGCATCGCGGAGGAGCACTCCCCTGCTACGCGAATCTGCATGTAGGCGTCCTTGAGATCGAGAAGGGCGCTATTCTCCGGGAATTGCCTCCATGACCTCAGTTTGTCCCCACAAACGTCTGCGTCAGCTCCACTGCATGACACGAACTCGTTCAGCTCGCGGAAGTCCAGCACGGGTCGAACCTTTCCCTTCCTTTTGTGCTCCACCGCCATCAGGGGCAACAGTCCCCCGTAGTTAGGGGCCCTCGGTTTGAGCCATCCTCTTTCAACCCACTTCTCCACCTCCTCGTTGAACTTTCCCCTTAGTTTGCCGGGGACTTCGTATTGGCTAGTACGGTTCCTTAGTCTTGGCTCCTCCTTCCACTGCCACCTGGCAGTCCAGGACGCTCCGTCGAAGACGACCTCAAAATTTTCGCCCTTGACCACTTCGACTTCTCTCCTTGCCTCCGCGCAGGCTCCAAGTACCAATTGTCCCCTATCGAAGAGGATCCGGTATCCTCTCAGGATGTCGTGGCCCAAGATGACGTCCACTCCACTAATGAGGTTGAAGCTTACTATCGCTCGGACGCTGTGTGTTCGATCCCTGACGGTGAGCCTAACGTCTGCCTCTCCCAAACACTCGATGAGGGATCCGTCCATTGTCGCAATCCTTTTGTCGGACGGAACGAGCCTTCCCTTCCATGCACCGGCTCTAACTATGGTCTGGGAGCACCCGGTGTCCACTAATCCCCAGACAGTTTGACCCTGGATGATTACCGGGATCCTCGGGCTGGTCGCGCCATCTCTGGTTTGGGGAGAGCTGCAGGCGCGGAGCAGGCCCCTAAATCGTTTCCCGTCCCCTTGCAGTACCTGACTAAGTGTCCAACCTCGCCACACGCAAAGCAACGCCTCCGCTCTTGGCACTCCTTCTCCCGATGTGGGCCCCCGCACCGAAAGCAAGCGCCCTCCTGGGATCTGGCCACAAGACCCACTTCAAATTGGGACTCCAGGGCTCGCGATGCTTGGTGCTCACTAGTGAGAGCGCGGGCCATTGAAGTGAGGTCGTCCTCGCTCATTTCAAGGATCCCTGGCGTTGCTCTCATCCGAGCCGCCACGTCGGCAGGCATGGAGGAAATAAATGTCAGCAAGACCAACCTTGACGAATCGGGAACGCCCATCAAGCAAATAAGCTCCTTGATTTCCGCTAAGCACACGTCCACGGACTCCTCAGTGGACCACCTCTTCGTCCTCAGTCTCTCACACGCTGTGAAAGGATTCATAGAGAAAGCCCTCCTCAAAGTCCTGAAGATTTTTTCCTCATCTCCCTTATCATCCGGACTAAGCTGATCATATACACTGAAGGCCTTTCCACTAAGGAAGAGTGGGATAATCCTGGCAACCTCGTTGAATCCCAGCAAATCTTTAGCAATCTGGACTTGGCGGATCCATACTTGTAGCTCCCCCGTCCCATCGTATCTGGGTACGACGTCTACTAATTTTAAATTAGACAGGGCCGTGATAGCTTGTGTTTTCTGACGACAATCCCGAGGTCGTCTGACTCCCTTTTCTAGACATTATAATAAAACACTTCACTCACTTTAATATCTATATTTCAACTGACCCGCACGTCGCAGCGTGGCTCTTTCAAAACACTCCCCCATGACCTCAGCTGACGTCACGACACTTTCGTCCGATACTCTCAATCTATTATCTCGGAGATCAATTTTCTCTTGCTCTTAGTCGTTTCATAACTTTTAAAAAAATATGGTAGACTTTTAAAATCTTATATATATTTATACATTATCAATATCAACTCCTTATTGGCACATAATAAGTGCATTCAAAACTTTCGTCCGATACTCTCAATCTATTATCTCGGAGGATCAATTTTCTCTTGCTCTTAGTCGTTCGGTTGGGGCTGAAGTGGAGTGATAGCGTTATCTTTCATGGATACTTTCAAAAATCCTTTGTAGTAAGGATCGTTTCTAAAAACGAGACTTGGCCCGACAAAATCGAAGAACTTGGATAACACTTCATCGTGTCGAAGTAACCAACGTGGGCGAGCAATCGATAAATGAGATAATGTATGGTTAATTTTATCTTCTTTTTTTAACTGAATTCTTTTTTACTGTGCTCTTGACATCATATCTTTGTCTGCGCGAGAGAGATCAAGATTGAACTGGATTTAACAAGATTAAACGACACTGTATATCTTTTCCTGGTTTAATCCATAGAGATATAAATACAAGGATAGCTTATTGGATTCGTCAGAGGAGTATGTTTTTTGTGCCCAATATAACAAACCTTTATATCTATGATCAGCTTACGATGACGTAGTACAAAATACTGTTTATATTGGACAGAGGCACTGCTGACGACGATGTTTTCTCTGCTATTGAAGGGAATAAACTCTCTATATCTTTATATCTCTATGGTTTAATCCATAGAGATAAAAAGACATAGAGAGCTTATTCCTTTCATCTGTATTTTTGTATCCAATATAACACGTAATTTGTACTACGTCATCGTAATCTGATCTTAGGGATAGAATATATCTCTAAGATCAGCTTACGATGACGTAGTACAAATTACTTTGTTTATATTGGACAGTAAAATATAGTTGACGAATTTCTCTGCTATTGAAGGAAATAAGAGGGTACGTTACTTCGATCTCCTACCTGAGCTAGAAACAAAGAGAAACCACACTTCAACACGGCCATCGTGCTAACATTCCTCACAACCTCTCTATTGTTGTACTTATTATAGAAGAAGAAGGAAAAAAGGTATTCGTCATCCAGAGTGCTCCTGCCTTGTTCTTATTATTGTTATTGTTTACATTGATTCATCATTGCTTGGGATCAAATTTCTCGATTGGGAGTGGACGGGTGGCATGATTCCAGTCATTATATTTGCCCCGTCTCGTCTCATCCTCCTCCTCAATGATCGGAGGAGGAGGCGAGACGTTTGGAGCTCCTTCATCAATGTGGTCGCTCCTAGCACTGACTCGGCTCATGAATATTTCATCACAAAGGATACCGAATACTTTTTTTCCTTCTTCTTCTATAATAAGTAAATTAATAGAGAGGTTTTGTGAGGAATGTTAGCACGATGGCCGTGTTGAAGTGTGGTTTCTCTTTGTTTCTAGCTCAGGTAGGAGATCGAAGTAACCGTACCCAAATAAGATCTCTATATCTTTATATCTCTTTGGTTTAATATTGTCTTGCTTATACTATGTAATAAAATTAACGATTTAAAGTAGATTTTTTTTGTTTTTGTTCATCATTCACTTTTTTTTTGAACGAATATCACTTTTGAACGACTGTCCACAAGCCTGATACATAGTTCCTTATACTTAGTATTAAGAAGATTCTTTCATTTCTTTTCTATTGACATGACTCTCTCCCCTTCCCCTCTATTTTTTCATTTTTACTTAACAATGCATTGTTGAGGGAACTTTGTTATCATAATTAATATCCTCTCATCCCCTCCAGCCGTTCTAAAGAACCCCCCTTCCCCGCAAATTGGAAAATTATATACCTTCAATATATATATATATATATATATATATATATATACTATATATATATATATATATATATATATATATATATATATATATATATATATATATATACATACTAACATCAACTTATATGACTCTTCAAAGAAGACGACGTCCCTTCTTTGCCAATTCTTGTCAAAGGAGAAAACAATAGAACAGATGGAACAGCATAGTTTTTTATGTGAATTTATAGATTTTCTTTCTTTTCTTTTCTCATCACAGACACTACATACTTGTGAAAATTGGATTCATTTTTGAAAATGAACAAAATACAGAAATAATAATAATAAAATAAAAAGAGCTTCTTAAAACTGTTTTTTAAATAAATAAAATTGACATAATCAGGGCATTCCACGGCAAGGGATTACTTTAAACTCGACCTGGCATAGAAAAATAAAAAAATACTGTCGATTAGAAATATAGAGACATCTTTCTAGCATCGCTTTGATTATGGTATTTTATTAATCACAAACTCTCCCTTTTTTCTATTATTATAAGCTGTTGCTATTTTATTATTACCTCCGCCGAAGGAGGTATTGTTTTCACTGGCGTTTGTTGGTTTGTTTGTCAGCAGGATAACTCAAAAAATACTGAACGGATTCGAATGAAACTTTGTGGAGTTGTTGGAATGCCAAAAGGAACAAGTGATTAAATTTTGGCATCTCTAGTGCTTTTTTTAATATGCAAAATGAGCAAATACTACTACTAATAAAATGAAATGGGGTCTCTATTCAGGTATAGGGAAGAACAAACGCTAAAAAATATTCATTGACGTATTATTTTTCATTTATCAGCTCAGGACTATGTTAACCCAGTGACGTAGCTTAAACTTCTTCCTCTTCCCGTCTTCGGCGGAGGTATACACTCTCTGAGTGTAAACATGCCTCTAGTTATTAATAATTTTGAAAATTAAACGTACTTCTAACTCCCTCAATAATTTTGGCATAAGTAAATATGTTGTGTTACTGGAATAAATCTGAGTAACATAGAAAATTGATACATTTTCTATTAATTAAGTGTAATTAATATTTTACAAGAGCTCATTAATCTATAATTTTTAGTGTATAATATTTCTTTTTTTTCAAAAGTCAAAGACGTCCAAAATTGGCATTTAATATTTTATGATTATATTTACTATTAAGTGCTTTCAATATCAACATGATTACGAAATTAAACCTGTATTCTCACTCAATTGCTAAGTTATAATATCGGTATGTAAGTTATATAGGATAATACTGATGGCTATATTGATAATACACTAGCCCCTGTGTGTGGCCAATGTTTATATTTGTATCAGCTGCCCAATATGTTTTGATAATAAAATAAAAGTAATACCAAAAATATAAAAAAAGAATCTTTATACAAAGGAATACTATAAACTACCTTGAAAGGAAAGGGAAAATTGTAGCTTCCAAGTTAAGGCAATGATACGTTGATTAACATAGAAATAAATTAAAAGTTTTATATGTATTTTTAGCTAAAGGAGTCATTTTCACTTCACTAAATTTTTCTTTTCGAATTAAATTTCTATCTGACGATCTTTGTTATCTCTGAAACTACACTGCCTCATTCAACTTCTAGTTTTGGAGGTGCCATGAGTTTCAAATCGGAGGATCTTGAGGAGGTTACAGCGGGGCTGGCGTTTACGTTTGAGGGCGGCACCGGTTCAGCTTGAGGTTGAGCCAGACTTTTTTCATCCACGGAAAGATAACATTCCGCCAACGCGACCCCGATAGTATTTGTCTCTTCCGCCCCTATTACAATATGATAATTAATAAGACATATAGTTGATATTAATTTAACGTCCATAGTGTAACTCCCTCCTGTTTTATCACTACCTTAACATCATTTAATTAAAAAACAGATGATGGAATATGCTTTTTATTACTAAAAACAAAGTCATACAGAATAAAAGCTACGTATAGCTACGATACTATTAAAATTGGACAATAATACACTCAACATATTTAATGTTTAGTAAATATTTATTTTCTTATTTATTGCTTGATATTGCGATAAAGTAAAAATCTATATCATAAAATAAAATAGTTATTATTAATATTATATATATATATATATACAGGGTGGGGAAAACTAACTTCCTTTTTAAAATTTGTGGCATTTGGTTGGGTAGTTGTAGTGGAGAAGTGAGCGTGGGCTCATTTCAAAGAGGCAGGCGTAAAGTTTTCTTGGAAATACAGTCAGTCCTATCATGCGTTGGAGCAGAGAGGAGCGTGCGTTTGCCGTGGAGGCGTATTTTTCCCAACTCAGTGAGGCGAATTCTCCATGAAATCTTAACTTCCTGCCCTACAAGATAACAATTGTTCAGTAACTTTCTGTTGCTGCTGATTTCACTGCTCGGAGAATGCATTTGAAGCTCTTCTCGAAACATTGCTGAAGATGGAATGGCCAGCCCGTTCACCGACTTATCCCCTTGTGATTTTTTTTGTAGGGTTACTTGAAATCCCGATTTATGTCAACCGCCCAACAAACCTGGCAGATTTGAAGGCCATATAAGAGAGGAAATAACCAATACCCGCCGATACGCTGGCGAGGTAAGGAAAGTACCAAAAATAGGTTTGTTTCAGTGTATCGATTCTGAGGATGTCAAATCTAAGTGGTGTGATTTTAAAACCATGTAAAATAAACTTTAAAGATGTGCTTTCATTATTAAACAAAAATAAATCTTTCTGAATTACACAGCTTGTTTTATTGCCTTTGGAAAAAAGGAATTAGTTTGCCCCACCCTGTATATATATCAGGCTTGTTGATCGGAGTTTTTCTGATCGGCGATCAATAGCGATATAGCGATATTTGATCGCTGATCGGAGTATCGCAAAAGGTCCTGATCTTTATATCTTTTGATCGTAAGAAAATCACTAAAAAATAGCGATCCGATCAATTGGTATAAAATAACTAAAAAAGAAAAAATGTTTGTAATAAGGATTTTTGATACAAACCCTACCTTTCTTAAGACTTAACTAGCTGTCACATTGACCAAAATCCATTACCACGACTAATATTTGTTTAGAAACAACACAAATACAGACAGCACTAATGGAAAAAGCCAGTTTGTGCTATCCTGATATATTTTTTGCAGGCTTGTGAGCGATCAGGAAAAAAATAGCGATCCGATCAAAAATAGCGATCAGAAATTCTTTGCGATATAGCGATATAACGATCAAGGATTTTTCCGATCAGCGATCCGATCAATTTAATTGCGATCAACAAAAAATTAAGTAAAATTAAGTGTTTATAAAGTCAAACCTTATAAGTATTCATCTATATATGGCAATGGAATGATTGTTTCCCATAGCCTATGAGCTCCAAAATAACGACTTCTCCATAGGCGCCTGTCTGTATATTTTAGGACAAAAATATCAAAATGATTGTTTCTCATAGCCTATGAGCTTCCACACTCTGGCTCCATAATTGACATATGTCTGCATATTTTAAGACAGGAGATGCCAGAATAAATGTTTCCCATATCCTATGAGCTCCAAAACAATGACTTCTGCATAGTTTGCCTGTCTGTATATTTTAGGACAAAAATATATCAGGATAGCACACACTGGCTTTTTCCATTAGTATAGTCTGTATTTTGTGTTTTTCTAAACAAATATTAGTCGTGGGAATGGATTTGGTCAATGTGACAGCTAGTTAAGTTTTAAGAATGTAAGGTTTGTCTCAAAAATCCTTATACAAAACATTTTTTTCTTTTTTAAGTATTTTATACAAATTGATCGGATCGCTATTTTTTAGTGATTTTCTTACGATCAAAAGATATAAAGATCAGGACCTTTTGCGATACTCCGTCAGCGATCAAATATCGCTATATCGCTATTGATCGCCGATCAGAAAAACTCCGATCAACAAGCCTGATTTTTTGTCCTAAAATTACAGACAGGCGTCATTGTTTTGGAGGTCATAGGCTATGAGAAACTTTATTTTGGCATCTCCTGTCTTAAAATATGCAGACATATGTCAATTGTGGAGCCAGTGTTGGAGCTCATAGGCTATGAGAAACAATCATTTTGATATTTTTGTCCTAAAATATAAGACAGGCCAAGCGGATTCTGAGAGAGGACTAGCAGAGACTGGGGACGAAAATTTTGAGAAGCCACTTCTACTTATGTCTATAAAGAATCAAATGAAAACTGATCTGAGCAAACTTTATATTTTTTCTATATGTACTTAATTTTTGAATAGTCAAATATTGTAAATAAAGAAAATGGTTAAACAAGTGTGTCAATTGCTCATTTAAAAAGGTATGTTAATATCGGTGTAATACTTAAGTTATTTAATTTTAATTATTTAATTTATTTATTTTGGTGGGTGCTTTGGACTACCATATAAAGATGGAATACTTATAAAGTTTTGACTGTATGTATATACTTAAATTTTTACTTAGAATTAGTATTACATGGAGTAATTATTTTGTGATCTCAATAAATTGGATCGGATCGCTGAGCGGAAAAATCTCTGATCGTTATATCGCTAAGAATTTATTATCGCTATTTTTGATCGGATCGCTATTTTTTCCTGATCGCTCACAAGCCTAATTTTTTATGAGTCATAAAAGTTTTATATATATATAAATCATTCATATTTTAAATTGCTTTAAGATTAAAAAATGGTACTTTTATTTTTGAAGAATAGTTAAATTCTTATTTTAAATAGTTAGAAACTCTTACTTTGACTTGACATCCATCCATCAATAACTCGATGCGCGAGCTAAAATACTGAAAATCCCCAGAGTCTTCTTCGCTATTTAGAAATGCAGCATATGACTCAACCGTTGGTCCAAAAGGCTCTGGCAAATTGGGATAAGTCCTCCTCGTAATTCTTTGTATTGAAGCCTTTCATATGCACAATATCCATTATTTCACCCTTGGAGCAAGGCAGCTTAATGCCATTTCACGGTAGCAGTCCACGAGAAGGCAGCATATCCGATTTGGATGGACTTCTCTGGTTGGACCTCATAGCCCAAATTCTGTCTGTTGAGGAGGAGAGAAAATCATTTTAGGGACTTCATTTTTAGATGATGTAGAATTCCTTTCGGACGCGGGCGTCCGCGGTGGCCGTTTGTGCAATAAAGGGACTTGGGGAATCACTTTGGAGCTTATGGAGAAGCTAGTTGTCCGGGTGAAAGTCCGTGTCCCCACTGAGACACACAGTTGGCCTCATCATAACGAATCGCTGAGGGGATCCCGCGAATTTCCTACCTTTAATAATAATACTAAACAATTAGAAATATAATCACTTAATATTGATAAAGTGTAAATAAAATATCTTTTTGAAATGCATTCACTAATATCAGGAGGCAAAACTTTTATTTGAGATATTATTTATTATACTAAAACGTAATCGGGACAACGCTAATAATATATATATATTATAGTTTTATATTTGTTAAGTTAACGTAAAAAGAATCAACAAGGATACAGACAACTTATTCACGTAGTTACTTAATAATTATCTAAAATTATTTATGATACACTTAAACAGACTAAAAGCCGTCTGATTTTTTTTTAACATTTTTAAAAGTAAGTTACATTTGATAAATAATTAAATAATAATGAATTTGTTTAATGTAGTTTTACACATTAATATTAAAAAGCTTTCATTAGTTGCATCTAGTATTAAAAATCTATCACTTCAAATATTAAAAGCAGCATTTTTTTCGTTCATTGTCCTTGTTCATTAATTATGTACTAGACAATATATCGATAGCGAGAGAAAAATGACATCCCTTTTAATAACGTTTATACCTCACTGTTCTAAAAACATAAAAATATACAGCTGGATGGAACAGCCAAAAATAATGTTCATTAGTCCAAATAATTAATATAAACATTCATGATTCCCGAGTATCCAAGTCCTCACAATGGAGCCCAAGCCTGAACTAAATCAGGTGAGTCCCAGAGTCCAGATCCGAGTCCGTAGCCGTAGCACGATTGACATGATATTATGTCTTATTCATCATAGGAAGCATCTTCTTTGATGATCACGAGACCTAGGTTCAATGTCTTAAGAAGAAATGAAGTTAAAAAAATGCTAGATTATCCACGACTTCAGCATCCTTATTTGTAACCCCGGAGCACTAGTTTTCCCTGCAATTTCGAAATTTTGTATTGCACTCAAAACTTATCATGATCTGGGACTTTATTTATTTTGAGACGTCAAGAGATTTGGAACAAAAAACCTATTTCGTTATGTTGGTTATTTTTGATCAGCATAATTATCGATGTTGAGGCGCACGCTTTAATTCTTCCTTTTTGCTTCTTATTGAAACGGCGAAATCCATTTACTGCAGAGGTAGGAATACGGCCACTCACATTCATGGCGAGAACGGACATATTCAAATAGAACAGTAAAAGCCTGCACGGCCACCACATATATATATAGAATAATATATATATATATATATATATATATATATATAAGATATATATCTATATATATATATATATATATATATATGCAATTCGTTAAATAAATAAAGTATCTCCTTAAAAAAATATTAAATCCGAATGGATAGAATTCCTCAAATCGCCATAAACACTATAGCAAGTCAAGCACAATAAAGTTTTATAATTGATATTTTGCCCTCTTAAATATATTGGAAAGCTTCACCTTAAATATTAGCCTCTTTTCCTAAGGTTGTGAGGAGGCATACTTTGTTAAAAATTGTTCTTGCCTCTGCATTGCTTTAATAGGAGGTAATTAAATTTGCATACAGGGAGCATACCGTTATAAAATGCATGGTTGACTTAAGGCCATATAGCAAGGGCGTTTAGAATATGAACAGAGAGGGGGGGGGGGGGACTTAAGAAACAAATTTGCCTGTATAATAAACGGAACACTCATAATAATAGTTCATGTTTGCGGAGTTTTAAAGAGACGACTACTTATGCAGAAGACTTAATCAAGGAGACGTTAAATTTCTAAAAAAGAAAGGATACCTTGTCAACTGTCACACAAGAAGGGATCAAAAGCTATCAACTCTATAGTTGTTGAGACACTTTCATTTTTAGGTCTAGTAGTAATTCTCTGTAAGAAAAATATTACCCATTGACATTATAAAGTGTGTCACCAATAAAATGATATATTGCTATTAAGATTGAACCGAGACTCTGATATGCTCAGAGTCAAGGATATTACTCTCTTGTCTCGAGGCTCAAATAGGGTCTCTTAATTCCTTTTCTAAAAGTCGAACAAAAAATAGTATTTAAACATTTTAAATGTTTTTTAAAAACCCATTCAAAATTCGTAACCTTCGTTTAAAAAATATTGAATAAGAGGCAAGGCTGGTAAATTTTAAAAATCGAAACTGGGATTGTAATACTTTTTTCTCTTATAAAATCTATTTTTGATCATCATTACTCTAAAGCACATAACAGCATATAACGTACTTTTATAAGAAATCTATTCCATTATTTTCAATGTCAGCTACATTTTTTTTCTTTCCGATAATGGGTTACTTTTTTCTATTAAGCTATAATGCCTATAGAATACTTTAGATCGTTTTTATCACAATTTAAATCTAAACTCTTACAACAATACATTTAAACTTTCTTTAAAAAACAATCAAAATTTAGAAATCAATACATTTTATAATAATTGACATTTACAAATTCAAATGTACTCGAGCCCCTCTTCCGGTTAACTTTTCAAATTTAAAATCGTTTTTTTTATTAAATATGTGACAACTAAACAATAACTTTCAACTTGTTCTTTTATATAGATACGTTTGCAATACTTTACTTCTGAGCCCCACCGCCGATTTTTTTTATATATTTCATTATAGTACCTTTCCATAATTGTTGTATATGTTTTGTTGTAAAAAAGGTTAAATAAACTGTATCCCGAGAAAAAATAACTGTGATTCCAGAATTATTGAATAAATCCATGATTTTTTGCCTTATTAATCTCCGTAAAGTCATAAAGTTTGTCGTATTTTGATCACTATGAATAAACTAAATAAAACCCTTAGTTATTAAATATTGTGTTATAATAAAAAAGATTCAAGGGAAATGTTGTTATTAGATCGTTTCATAATTCAGTAATATTACAATAATTCTAATAGGACAGGGGTGCCCAACCAGATAATGAAATGTATAGCTGAATCAATGCTAATTCCAAGTCGATTGCAAGAGCTTTTCAGTAAAATTAATAATGCAATTTTACCATAATTCATTGACTGTACCCCTCATCGAAGTTTAAAAGCCAAATCCATCATCACAGTCCATAATATACAGCCAAGCACTCGAAGAACCGACTGAACACCAGATTTGGCTCCATTCCTGCAGTTTTTGGGCTGCCCAGCCTGAAAAACAGAGTAATTTCGAACATATAAATAAATAGCGTTTGATATTTTTTCCATATATTTATATTAGTAACCAGAGCCGGTAGCAAATCGGCTGGACATAGTTTCTGTCCAGTTTTATTCCTATGATATGGTTATCAGGGTGAATCTAGGGACTGATGCTATTAAAGTAGATTGCGATTCCAAAAAGGTTAGAGACCTCTACACGTATTATGTGTATAATTGATGCAAAATGATAGTTTCAATTAGATTCCCTGATGCACTTATCCTTGCGAATAAAAATCTTGATATACATAGAATGAGGAAAAAGATAAAAAGTATAGGTATTATTGCGTGGCAAGTGTACCTCTTTAAAAATGAATTTTCATAGAGTGAATGAATGTCTTTTTTTTTGCATCGCATAAAGGGTAAAAATTGTGCCACACTTGCAAGCAATTACATTAAGCAAATGTGTTGCAGGGTTTCATTGAAACTTTTGCCTAATGGTGTTCACATAAAGCGCTTACACAGGGGCGGTTAAGCTTTTGCTATAAAAAACAACCATTTTCTTGTGGATGTAAAGGAGCTGAACACCTTAAGTACATTCCATACATAGAGATAATTTTGTTGTTTCCCAAACTCACTTATATTTTTTGTTGGTATGTAAAGTTTATTATTTTTTCTACGTCATATGGTTCGAGTGAAGACTTATGTATATTCAAGGATGAAAACCAAATAAACTATCCTTATTTAATTGATATAAGAATATATTAATATTGGAAGAAGTCTATAGAAAAGATTCGTGTATCACAGAAATAGTTATCCATGAGAAGAGACAATTTGAGCTCTAAGAATGTTATTCTTCACTCTGAGTTGATGATCAACCTCAGCGACCTCCTTCTTTTATTAACGCTCTTTTTCTTCCAACCAATCACGGTCTAGAAAAATTCAGAGAGTGGTATTGTTACCCATGTCTTGGTTTATTTCTTACTTTTAAATGCGAACTTTAACCGTAGGCATGCAGTCTCCTCATGGAAGCAGGTAGTCCAAGGAAGGAAATAATTTAAACCTAAGAAGACAAAACTGTAATGATAAACATATAATGTTAGACACATTCAATCGAAAGTGAATTGTAATCAACAGGTATATTCTTTCACTTTAGTAGTAATATAATAAAAATGTGGGTAAATATTTTTACTACCTAAAAATAATAAAAGTTTATTTTGCTTTAACATCCATAACAATAAATAAATTATCTCTCTTATGATAGGACCTGAAGAAAAACGGACTACCAACAGAAAAAGTTAGATTCACTTGTTGAGTTTGGACAGATATTATAATATATAATATATATATATATCTTCCAATCTCTTGCCTTCATCCACGGAAGACATTATCTACAATAATGAACAATTTTAAGAATTGCAAGTAATGTCATTTTAAAGCACAAAATCGATGTGATATATTTTCTTACGTATGTCAACACAGATTTTTTGAATGTTTTTTATTGTGCTGTTAGTTCATAACATGATATAAATTGTGAAATTATATATATATATGTATATAATATATATATATATATATATATATATATATATATTATTATATATATATATATATAACACTACAGCTACCAGACTTCCAGCTCTCTCTTCAAATTCCACAGCAGTTCAGTAGACCGTTATACATAATTAATTGTTCTTACTTAGAAGTACACGAACATTAAAATAAATAAAGGTCTTTTTCGTCTGGTTAGTCTGTCAGCCTATATAACCCCTTCATTGTTTCTTTATTTTTTTCCATTGAGATTTTTGGATGCATATGTATAACAATATTACAAAAAAAAACAAATCCATAGAAACTCAATCAACAAAGAATATCCTTTCACTAGTGGTCTCTTCGACATCGTATCCATGACAAAACGGTTATCAACAAAAACCTTTCAGTTTTTGAGATTAATGATTCACTATATAAATAGTACCTCATGTAAATAACTTTTTGTTTATACATTATTAAAAATCGAACATGGCAAATATTATGATAAAATTACATTATTGGATAAATAATCATCACGCACCCTTACACAAAAAGGATAGCGGGCCATGATCAAATCTGATTCGCCAAAAATGGTTCAAATACCATTTAAATTATCTGAACAATGCTTTGGTGTATTCCAGGTTTTTTACTCTTTCTTTTGGACACCAGCCTACGCAAATAAAAGTCTAAAAAAACGGTTGAAAAGAGGGTCCTAGTACTGAATCATAGAGGCATCCTTACTCCAAGAACTAAAAAATAACAATTCTACGGCATAGTTTACCATTATCAACGTATATAAAGGAAAATATATTATCTACCAGAAAATTAACAATTAAAAAATACTGATATAGAGTACAATAAATATACAATCGAAACAAGAAGACTTTATTATTCGTAAGCATGTAGAAGAAAGCAAGTAAATAAAGAGGGAGAGAGAGATCTCTTTTTTCCTTTTCATACACTCTCAGAAAAATCTACTCACAAAATGACTCTGAGCAATTATATATGATGCTTTACATTCACATTATTTATTAATAGAAGCAGTATGTAAATACATTCACGACTAAATACTGAGCCCGAAAAAAAGAGCGTCTTGAAAAGCCCCTAAGGAATCCTCCTATGATTCTTTGAGACATATTTTTCTTATTTTTTTTCCGAGAAAAAGAAGAAAGAAAACACAACATTCAAAAGTTATTTAAAGCTTTGCCTTAATGGTTAAAACTTTCTTTCATTCATTGACATATAATTTACAGGGAATTGCTCAAGGAGAGGTTGTATGCGCCCTAATAAGAATACTCCAGAGGGACGACGATCTATAAAAATGAATATGAAGTTTATATTAGAACATTATCGGAAACCCAGGCACGTCGGTAGCATCCGATTCTATCATGTTTAAATAAAAATACTATTTAATACACTTTCAAACATGTATCATCAAAGAGATATGGTAAAAAGAAAGCCCACATGTCTTATCAATGATGGAAATGCACTTCCAGAGCAATTTTCTTGCCTTTGTGAAACATAGGATTATGCATACATATGTATAAACATGAATAAAAACGTACAATGCAAAAAAACTCAATCACATCAATAAAGTACATGTAACATAACTATCTATTGTATGTACCTGACATGACATAAGCATTGCACTACATGAATGATATGTATTATGCAGTTACATCAAATATAAGTATGTACATACATCAATAGAGTTCAATCTTTATAGTGATAAAAAAAAGATTAAAATGACACTGAAGGACGAATAAATATGAAAACTGCGAGTTTGCTCTATAAAACTCCAAAGCTTACATAGCGAGTTGTTTGACAAAAAAAAACTATCAAACCGTCTATTTTCGGTCCGTGATGATCTCTGCTGCGCCCGATACGCCGCCCTCACTCTCAAGATCCCCTCCGTCTCCGAGGCTTAAGGGTTTTTGCGGGGAACGTCATCAAATTTTATCCTTCAAAATCAGAAAGATATTTTGAAAATGAAAAAAATTGTGAAAATTATAATATAGTGACCCGTATGTTTTATTGTTATACCTCTTGTTTAGATTTTTAGATATAAACTATTAATGTTTATTGTACTTATATTTATATTTTATATAATTTTATATCTATTATCTAAACACAATAAAGGAGGAGGAAAAAAAACTGCGTTAGGGAGATATATCTAAGTTAATTAATACGATAAATAAAGAAGCCAATGAAGGGTTTATACAGGCCAACAGACTAACAGACAAACAAAGACATTTATTACTCCGCCGAAGGAGGTATTGTTTTCACTGGCGTTGGTTTGTTGGTTTGTTTGTCAGAAGGATAACTCAAAAAGTACCGAACGGATTCGGATGAAACTTTTGTAAAGTGTTAGAAGTGCCAAAAGGAACAAGTGATTAAATTTTGGCATCTCTGAGTGCAGATAAGATGCAAAATGAGCTAAATACTAATAAATATTTCAAGTTAGC
>CP045905.1:3258135-3278531 GCA_013387185.1 Caligus rogercresseyi
AAAGGTGAGGAAAAAAACAACTCGGAAGAGATGAAGAGCGTACCTGTCAAAGGGAATGAAGAAAAAAGAAATGAATCTAGCTCAGCTGGAATGGACGAAAGGATGACAATCAACTACAAAGCCAGCCTTTTAAAGAAGAAAAATACTGGATTAGATAATAGTCCAGTTTGGAACAAAGTGTTTATTGAATGGAAAGAGGAGAGTGGAGTTCCCAAGAGGGGTTTCCTCCCTGATATCTCTCATTATTATAAATTAATAAAATGCTTGTCTATACAAGAAGAGGAAATTCTGCGGATTAATGACTGTAAGAGTGGAGCGGGCTTTATTGTTTTTACATTAAAGGCTCCTATCAATGTTCTCATTCGATTCAAACACTTGAAAGATGTAAACAAAATAGAAGACGATACATATTTTGCAGTGAGGGGCCTAAAGAAGATTAAAACCCTTCAAGACCCAGTGGAGGTGGTAATCAAGAATGGTTCAGAAGTGAACCTAGGAATGCTAAAAGAAGTGATGGAAAAATATGGGACGATATGTGGGAATATTGAAAATATACAACACTCATTCGTACCAAAAGAGGGTATTGACACGTCATTTTTGGAAAAAATGAACAAAATCAATTCAGGACGATTGAAATTTCGTATAAAATTAACAAAGCCGATTCCTTGTATAGTCCCAGTTGCTGGGAAGAAAGTAGAACTCATTTGTAACCTACAAAAAGTTCAATGTTTTAAATGCCTAAAGTTTGGGCACATAAGGAAGAACTGTACTTCTGCGAAAAGAGTTTTTGTTTCCGAATTCGAGGCAGAGTTCAGGAGAGAATTGGGACTTACAACGAGAATCGAAAGTAGCATGACTCTGGACAAAGATGGCATGGATCAAGACGAACCCAATGGATATGCCGATGATACGGGAGGGATCAACAATTCTAACTCAAAGAAATTTAGAAAAGAAAACCAACCAAAAGCAACCCCCCTTGACGGAAGAAAGGCTGTTCAAAACGAAAGAAAGGAAGCTAGTTGTGATAATAGTGATACCCCATTGGCAGCCCAGAAAGAAACCTTTACTAACACTGAATCGACTACAAGTCCTGAAACCAACAACGGAGAGCCAGAGAACAAGGGAATTTCTTATCTTCAATCAAATAAGACAGCCTGTTCCATGAGGGACGACTGGAAGCTTGTTATGCGAAGAAAGTCGCCAACTCCAGAGCAATCTGCCCCAACTAAAATATCAGCCGACAAAAAAAAGGTCAAAAGGATTTTCAGTAGTCCAGATGATGGCGCTTCAAAGAGAATCAGAGAGGTAGACGGCGCAGAAGTAGAATCTCCACTCTTGCGGAGTGACTCTATGTGATTTTGTGTTCCCTCCATCTAACTCAGTATGAAAATAACAGTCCTTTCCTACAACGTCAACTCTATTGCATCGGATATTGTTTGTTTGGCGGACTCACGATTGAAGGACACCCGGTCGATCTCTATTTAATCCCCTCGTCGCATGATACCTTTATCTCCCCTGCACAGCAATGCTTGTCCCACCCGTCGAGAGGAGTCGCTCTATTACCCCTGACTTTAACATCGCACCTGTTAGTTTTGTTGAATACTTTTAATAACCCCTACCCTCGCCCCCTTACTCATTGTGATGGGGGGGAAATCAAACGAAGACGAGTGTTTTCCTTTTTTTTATAACTTAGTAATTGTTTGGTATGGATATTAAAATAATAGCTGCAAATGCAAATTCAATTTTAAATAAAGATAAGAGAAATAATATTTTAAAACATTTAGTATCGTTTTGTCCAGATATTTTGGCCATCTGTGACACTAGAATAAGAAGATTAACGTCAGAGAACTGGCTTCCAGTTGGTTATGAATGCATATTATCACCTGCTGTTAAAAAAAATGCAAATCATCCCTCAAGAGGGATTTTAGTGTTGATTAAAAGCAAATTTAAACCTCAATTAATAGCTAAAGACAAAGAGGGGAACTACGTTGTACTTAAAATTAACTGGAGAGGAAGGAATATTAACATTATATCGATCTATGGACCAAATTCTAATAACCCAGATTTTTTCAATTTTATTGGTTCAAAATTTTTAACCGAGGCCGCTTTTAAAAATCAAGACCTAATTTTAATGGGAGATTTTAATGTATCAATTGACCAGGAGCGAGATACGCTAAATTATAAGAAAATAAATAACAACAAGTCAAAAAATGTGCTGAAAAATATATTATACAAAATAGATTTACAGATGCAGCAATAAAATTTAATGGTAGTCCTGAACACACATTTTATGTAAAAAATAAAGGTGACATTATTAAAAGCTCTAGGTTGGATTATTTTTTCGTGTCCGAAGAAATTTTTGCGCTCATTTCCGATTATCAGAATATCCATACATCCATGTCAGACCATTGCGCAATAGCTATGACCATAACCTTTCCCAGGGCTCATTCAAAAAAGAAATGGAAACTGAATTCATCTTTATTGGAAGATAAATCAACTGAATCAAATGTGAAAAAAATTATTGGGGAAATTACGTTAAGACTCAGAAACGGAAAAATTAAATCACCATCTCATGCTTTAAAGTTGGTTTTGGATTGTTCGAGAAGGGAGTATATAAAATTGGGGGTCAAATTGAGCGAAGAAAGGAAAGTAAGAATAAGGGAATTGGAGGCAAGAAGGGAAGAAGAAGGAGGAGGAATACTCCAAGATGAGAAGTTACAGGAAATCAATCATAATTTTACGAAAGGCCATTTAATTCGATCTGGTTTCAACTTAGTACCAAAAGAACAAGTATTGTTAGGCAGGCTTAAAAACATAGAACGATGTAGGGCAGAGAAGAAGAAAATAAGAGCAATTTATGATAAAAATGGACACTTAGTGAATGAACCTATAAAGATCAATGAAATGGTTAGGGAATTTTATAATAAGCTTTACGCTTGCGGTGAATGCAATGAAAAATTGGGCGATAGGTGTTTTAAATGTATTTATAACTCAGCAGATTTTGTGAGACACATAAAATGTGAAGCTGTTAAAAAGGGTTCACACTTGGAAGGTAATTGCCAAAAACTTCTTGAGGAAAAAATTAGCAGTACAGAAATTAGAAAATACGTAGAAGGTTATAAAAAAGCAAATAAAAGTCCGGGCCGGACGGTTTTACTATGGAATTTTATAAAGCTTTTAATGACATTTTGTCCCCATTACTGGAGGAAGTTTTTAAAGAAGCGCATTCGGTTGGATATTTTGAAGACAGTATTTCTTTGGGAAAACTGATATTGATCCCCAAACAAGGAAAAGATTCTAGGTTTGTTGAAAATCTGAGACCTCTAACGATGCTCAACACCTCGTATAAAATACATAGTGGTATTCTTGCGAATAGACTTAGAAAACATTTACCCAATTTAATACATCCTTCTCAAAAAGGATTTGTTCCAACGAGAGTGATGGAAGATGTTGGAAGAAATATAAAAGACACTATTGAGTATGCAAATACGAAAAACGTATTTATGGCAGTAATGGGGGTAGATTTTAAGAAAGCATTTGATAGTATGTCACATCAATTTATTTTAAAGATTTTAAAAAGTAGCGGGATAGGAGAAGGTTTTACAAGAATGGTAGCAGTAAGTCTTTGTAGTACGGCTACCTTCTTCGACAGTGAAGAAAACATTTTCCAAGTGAATAGAGGTTGTCGACAAGGCAACCCTATCTCACCAACATTATTTATAATGTGTCTCAATGCCCTTATAGAGAACATATGCACAAATACCAAAATAAAAGGTATTAAGGTAGGAGAGTTTGAATCTAAAGTAGAAGCCTTTGCTGATGATATGACAATATTCTACTCTGGCAGTCAGGAGGAAATTCAAGATTCTTTTAAAGAGACTTTGGAGTTATTGGAATATTTTAAACACGACTCGGGCCTTGAAATAAATTTTAAAAAGACTCATTTAATGGCAAATTTTAAAGTAAAGTTCAACTTAAATGGAATACAGGAAAAAAATATTTTAAAGATCCTTGGAACATACATAACTTTAGATAACAAAGATATTTTAGAAAATAGTAAATTAATGGAGGAATCTATCCAACAAAACACGGCAAAGTATGCGAATTTTTAAAAAAGGATATTTTTTCTAGAGTTTTTATATGGAATAGATTAGTTTTACCCAAAATAACGCACGTTTTAAAATTAACCCCATATTCAGAGGATTTATGTAAAAGGATCGAGGAAATTTGCGAGGGTTTTTTATTCCCAAATGGACGCCCCAGAGCGATTTCATGGAAACGGATTCAAACACCAATTTTTTGGGGTGGATTAGGATTGCTGGGTATAAAATGTTTCTGGAGGACAGTAATATACAAATGGTTCAGGAGAATTACAGTACAGGGATCTTTATGGAAAGAAATGCTTCAAAAGAGATTACTTGAAGGTAAAAACCTTACTCTAGACGAAGAAATGGGTAAAGGGCCGTATAAAGTTATAGAGGCATCTCAGGAAATCGGAACTTTTTGGAAATTGAACGGAAGTATATTTAAAGAAATAAGTGAGAACCTTTTAGAGAAAATGGAGTGGCAGGAGCCAATTGAAAACAATACAAGATTGACTTTCCTAAAGAACACTTCTATTAAAAAGAAACTTGTTTGCATGGGGGATATTTATAACGAAGAAAATGTTTTTACCATAAACGAATGTCTGGAGAGGAGGAGTATCCTACGCAAGGTTAGTTTCGGAAGAAGGGAAATTGGGCCAAGGAACAGTTTTTATAATTTTATTTCAATGATGGAAAACAGTAAGATTCGGAACAGCTTACTCGAAAGGGGAGCAAATAAATTCTTTATTGGCCAGATTGAGAGAAGACGTGAGGAATATGGAGTAGAAGCGTCTACGAAACAGATAATAGAAGGTCTTCAATCAAATTTATTAAGCAATGGCCTCTCTTGGTTAAAGTACAAAATAGTGACCAACACTTTGTCTTTGGGTGCTACTCATGGGAGAAACACAGAAGAAAGGTTTTGCTTCTTTTGTGGGCATGCAAGGGAAACATTGAGGCACTTTTTAATGGAATGCGGACAGATGGTCAGAATTCTGGGACATTTGGTAAATTTGTTTTATGAGAATTTTAATCTGATATTACCTCTTAGAGAATTTGTCTTCTTTTATGTTGGCCCACATCAAGAAAAAATTAATTTTTTAACAACTAAAATGCAGTTTTATGTTTATAAATTCAGATGTAACAGGGTGCCCCTCCCCAGTGATTTTATAAATATTATAAATACATGGATGTTGAGTGTTTTATAAGTTTGTTATGAGTTTTTTTAATGTGAATGAATTGTAAATAAAGTTGTACCTGTGTACAAAAAAAAAAAAATGCGGCAAAATATAGTTAAAACCAGATCATTAAATCATCATATAGCCTATATATACAATTCAATAACGTACACATATAATCATGAAAAAAGCTTATTTCCGATCACTGTAGCCCGGAGCCACAACTTTGTTTCGCTTGCATTTCACCACCACACCACCAAGCGCGTAAACCCTTGTAATCCGAAGAAGAAGATGTTTCAAAGTAGCCTATTTTTGACTACCCTTCGTATAGAGAAAAAATGCATGCCTACGTTTTTGACTATGCCATCGAAAGTGTTTTTTTCACATTCAAATATTAATTGTCGCTTGTACCGCGGGAGTGTTTTTTAACATTCGAATATAAATTTTCACGTTCGAATTCGCTTTTGGGATATTATTCGAACTCGAATTCGAACTTCGAATATTCGTTGACGGCCCTAATTAGAGTGCATGTAGATGGTAGAAATTTAAGAATATTTAAAATAGTTTTTTGGTGATTTTTCAAATATACAATTGCGGAGTAACGATTTTATTTACTTTTATAATGGACTGTACCAAGAAAAGATTAATTTTATTACCACTAAAACTCATATTTTATTTCTAAAATGAGATCTACTCGAGTCCCTTTTCTAAAAAAAATACAATTCTGATTGGTAATATTGTTAACAGCACGCCGTTCGAATGTATTTTTGTGACTATTATATGAATAAAGTTGTACCTCGGTAAAAAAGGTACATTTCCCCAAAGTAGGTCGATAAATATCCATTCATCATATGGATTATTTTAAGATCAATCTAAAATAATTCCATTAAAACTTTGAAGGATAGTTATGCCTCTCTTTGTTAGGGGTTTATGAAAACAGCAGAGCATTCATGTTCGACTGGGAGGTTGTAATGGAGATAAAATATTATTTATGAAGAACTTTTACATATATATATATATATATATATATATATATATGTATATATATATATAAGCCTGTCGGATTTTTTAATTAGTATATATCTATAGAAAAAAAATATATATTTCTTCATTTTATTTGAAAAAAGTTTTTTACATAAAACATATGGAATTCAGCGTATAATTTTGAAGTGTTATGTTTATGCCCATTTAATTACAAAATAATTTCAAAGAAATAAAATGTTACAATTAAAAATTTATTTGCATGGACTGATATTTGTAAAAAGATAAAATGAATTCAGTATATAAGTTTTTTTGTATTTTTGTTCAAAAACCCATTTTTCAATGTTTTACTTTGAGAAAATATTAGAATTGATTGAATAACAAACTTAATTCTTAACCGCCATTGATGTAACAATTATATTCTGTCCTCGGTATCAAGATTCCAGAGATTTAGGATGAGCGTTGGAATTTTTCTGGAGACCTTATGAAATTCTTCCATCCTGTGCCAAAAATGCAAAGTCCAACCTGAATTCACCGAATATAACTATATTTTATAGTTTTGTATTTGTTTTCATTGTTTGCTAGTTGTAGATTAATATGTAATGACATATATATATATATTATATACAGGGTGGGGCAAACTAATTCCCTTTTTCCAAAGGCAATAAAACAAGCTGTGTAATTCAGAAAGGTTTTATTTTTGTTTCATAATGAAAGCACATCTTTAAAGTTTTATTTTACATAGTTTTAAAAATCACACCACTTAGATGACATCCTCCAGAATCGATACACTGGACAAACCTATTTTTGGTACTTTCCATTACCCTCGCCAGCGTATCGGCGGGTATATTGGTTATTTCCTCTCTGATATTGGCCTTCAAATCTGCCAGGTTTGTTGGGCGGTTGACATAAACTCGGGATTTCAAGTAACCCCACAAAAAAAAATCCCAAGGGGATAAGTCGGGTGAACGGGCTGACGCTTCCTGATAAATGAAAATGAGCTTCATCACTAAAGTAAACAATGGCATCTTCAGCAATGTTTTCGAGAAGAGCTTCACATGTATTCCTCCGAGCAGTGAAATCAGCAACAGAAAGTTCCTGAACAATTGTTATCTTGTATGGGTGGAAGTTAGATCTTCATGGAGAATTCGCCTCACTGAGCGAGCTGATAGTGCAAGAGCGGATGCATGTTTGCGGGCAGAACGTTGTGGAGATTGCAAAATTGAAGTCCTCACAGCCTCGATGTTTTCAGGTGTTCTGACGCGCCTAGCTATACGAATTCTTTTTTGTGTTGTACTCCCGGTTTCTCTGAACGTTTTGACCCATGCAATGATTGACTTCCGGTCCGGAACAGGGCCTCTAGGTGCAACATTAAAATGAGTGCGAAAAGAGCGCTGGGTTGCAATCACAGACTGATGGTTGGAAAAATACGCCTCCACAGCAAACGCACGCTCCTCTCTGCTCCAACGCATGATAGTGACTGACTGTATTTCCAAGAAAACTTTACGCCTGACTCTTTGAAATGAGCCCACGCTCACTTCTCCACTACAACTACACACCAAATGCCACAAATTTTAAAAAAGGAATTAGTTTGCCCAACCCTGTATATATCAGACTTGTTGACGATCGCAAAAATTGTCGTTCGTCGTTCGTTTGTCGTTCGCCAAAAGTTGTCGTTCATCGTTAATTTTAAATTGAGTCGTTTGTCGTTCGCCATTCTGAAAAAAAATGACGACGTTTTTTTTTAGAAATAATTTTTGAAAAAAAGTGATGACGTTTTTTAGAAAGGAAATTTGTCCCTTGAAAATTCAAAATCTTTGTCTTTTTTTTGGTGCCAAAACCGAGCGACGAACGATAAGGATTTTCCTTATCGTTCGTCAAAAACGACAACAAATGAACAATAATCAACAAGTCTGATATATATATATATATATATATATATATATATATATATATATATATACAGAGAGAGAGAGACAGTTTCAAATGGAGAGTAAAAAAACTTTAAATCCTTGTGGACAGCCTATAAATAAAAAATAATCTTGATATACATACAAATATGATATTAAAAGATGTTAATATCAGAAAATGATATGAAAAATGCACTTTTCATTCATTCAGAGTTGATAAGAAAAATATAAATATATAAGTAAATTCATTCAATATTTATAAACATACACATTTTCCAAATACAGTTTAAAATACTCGTCGAATAAGACAAAGGTATGGTATTTAGAGGATAAAATAAGAATATTATTAAATTCCATATATTATTGGAATATATTTGAACATAAATATTTATTTTACAAATTATAATTGCATATTATTGTTATGGTGGTTTTTTAAACGGCATATTTTTTAAGATACTTAATTATTGTTGTAAGTTGATTGGATTCTAAATACACATCAGGATATATAACTTTCCTAACGTATTTTATAGAATAGCGTGTTAAAATATCAAGTACTAGATAACTACTCATTGTTTGAAAATTAATAAACAATAACTGAACTTACATAATGTTTTTTTGCTACATATATATTAAAAAATAATAATTCAATTCGGGTTGTGATCGGTAAATGATGTTATTATACGGCAAGAATTGATATGTTTTTATCAGATATTGAATGAATATTCACAATACTATATAATTTTATATAACATAATTTTTAGAGTTTCCTACGACGAAACATTTTTTTGTACACTCGGTACTATTTATGCAACATCTTCAAAACAATTCACATCAAAAAAAAATTCTTCAAACGGCATAAACACAACAAAACATTATCTATTATAGGATCGGAATCTTGGGGAGGAGGGGTTTCATACTTCTGCATTGATATAAAATATACTGAACTTTAGTTGTAATAAAGTTTACTTCCTCTTGATTCTTGCCCAGATACAAATAAACCAATTCCTTGAAGTCAAGGTTAATTGAAAATTGGTTAAAAAAAACACAATTTTAACTTGTTTAAAACATCATCAAGCAATGGACACTCTAATAAAAAATGATTCAAAGTCTCCAAGGAGTCCATACAAAAAAAGCAAAATCTTTCATCACTAGTCCTTCCAATATACTTCCCAGGGATAGAGTGTTGGTAACGATTCTGTACTTCAAGTAGTACAATGAGACATCCAGCCGAATGGGGGTTTAAAACACTTATTATCTGACATGATGAAGCGTTTAATCTAAAATATTTTTCTTTCTTTCAATCTGGCTAAAATATTGATAAAAACAGATTTATTTACATAGGTATTTCTTAAGATATTATTATTTGATAGTATTAAAAAATTAAAAAATCGTTTCTAGGTCCTATTGGTCTTTTTCTAAAATTTATTTCATATAAAATCTTTTTTTTCTCTAAAATTTCATTTTGAGTATAAAAAAGTTGGTATTAAGAACTTCCCCCAGATAGTTGATTTCCTAATGATAGACATATCTCTCATAAACCAAAGTATTTTGTTATCTTTAACAGGTTCTTGCCATTCCATCGTTTTTAGGACATTTTTTGACAATTCTTCATACACGTTCTTATTCTCACTCCAGAATGGCCGAAACTACATCTAAAACTTTATATGGACCCTCGCCCCAAAATTCGTCTAAGGGCTTTTGTTCAATGTATTTAAGATGCAATAGTTCACTCCATATAGATTGACTATTAAAAAGTCTCTGAAACCACTTAAAACCAGGACCTTCCGAAAATTCTTAAAGGGGAGTAAACCCAGCCCTCCAAATTTTTTGGGACAATTTATTCGCTTCCATGTAATGTTCCTACTCCTTCCCATAGGAAATAAAAACTTTCGCACAGATTTTCCACCTTTGAGCATAAAGTTTCTGACACAGGCGTTAAACTTAAAATATGTGTTAAAGTTAACACATAAATTTTTATATAATATAATTTTTAGAGTTTCCTACGACGAAACATGGACTTAATTATTATTTTTGATGTGACTCAAAATATTTTAGGCTTGTAAAATAGAAAAATAACTAGAATGAAATTGTTTCTGTGTCAATAATCTACAATTTTTATATATTCTCTTAGATAGTTTATTCAAATTATGTTTCATTAAACGCTGTAGGTAAAAGTACAGATAAAGTAACATAAATGACATTTAATTCCTTCTGGAGTTTAACTGTATTACCGTATTTTTTTGTTCTCCAATTATACTCGTAGCTGACTAGTTATCAGTCGACTCTTTGCCTTGGGTACTTCCGTCTCGCTTTCAAAATGAATGTTTTCTTCTATATCACATTTACTTTTTTATGTATATTTTTTATCTACTACACCTGTGACTTCCCAATAAATGAGTAAAAAAAGTACGAATAATAGTCATTAACATTATGTTGTCAGAACGCCCGATAATCCACTATTTAAACAACAAACATTCCCAGTATTTTATTCTTTCTTTCAAATATCTTGAGCGTCATTAATTATATCTTCCCTGACATAAATAATTTTCTTATCTAAGAGTTTATTCAATACATACGTGAGTATATAACATAATATATCACATGCTCACTGGAACAGGAATATCCTTTAAAACATACATATTGAACGAACAAAAATTGACTTTAAACTCACATTACGAATACACAACTGACTTTCTGTAGTTATCTAGCCTCCCATAAAAAATAAATTAGAAATGTGTAGTGATTTTTTAAATTATATATATATAGTATATCAGAAATCGACCGGGACATTTTTTTGCCGGGACCCAGGCCGGGACTTCAGTAAATCCCTTCGTTATTCTGAAAGTGACGACGTTTTTTAGAAAATAATTTCAAAAACAAAGGGACGACGTTTTTTTAGAAAAAAATTCTGGAAAAAAAGTGACGGCGTTTTTTTAAGAAAATGATTTCCTAAAAAAGTCCCGGCCCGGTGATCTTTAGACACCGGGCCGGGCCAGGACACTAAAAAAACAGCCAGGTACCCGGTCGTTTCCTGATATATATATATATATATTGTTGTATGTACACTTCATTCTGTGTTAAATACTTTATCATCCAATAGAACATAAAAAATATACATCATACTTATATGTAATTAAAAACATTCCTTTCTCAGATATAAAAACCCGTGTAGAATGCCAATTACACTTTATATCTAAATTCATTAAAAAGATCACATTTTCATTTATCACGAATAATTCATAGTTCTGCAGCGTAGTGTAGTTCCTAATATTATAAAAATAGGACGTCTAACCATTTATTACTATTTTTTATTTTCGTTCTTTGAACTTGATGATAATAATTTTTTTCATCATGGACCATTGCCAAAAAAGTAATAATAATTCTTCCTAACCAACAAAAAAGAAAATTCATTTGCTGATAAGATTGTGCTACATTGCCTTGATATATTAATTCAATTAACTCTCACACTTATGTAAGGAAAACAAGCTATGATGGTACTTTAAAGATTTATTATATATATATATATACAATATATGTTATATAGGTATATATATCTGTTATAAATAAAGTTCTGGTGCTCCACTTTTTTAGCTTATTTTTATATTTTCTCTTAATTTTTTGCATATATATAATATGTTATTAATATTTGGCCATTCTTCTGAAGAATCTATAATGACATGGGTTTAATTGGCGGGGTTTTAATACATTAATGAAACAAATACTAATTCGAAGGAAAGAGTTATTCATACAACATTGTATTTTTCATACCAAAATCAATACTATACTACAGTTTAATTATATTTATAATAATTTTTACTAAGGCAAATATCGAAACACAACACAGAGATCAGTATAATATCAGATTTTATCTTTTACACTTTAAATATATTTTATATGTCATACTGAAAAAACTTTTGACTCCTATGTATAGATTATATGAATAAAATATGCGATCTAAATTGTTTACAAAAACAAAAAGTTGTCTCAGATTTTTACTACTTCAATTCAACTTCAATGGAGCATTAACTTTCATAAAAGAAAAGAAAAACTTGACATGTGACATGTCTCATACTTTTCCCAGTCAAAAGACGTATTTCTGACCAAGTAATAATGGCTTAAACATACTAGAAACTTCTATATCCCTCAATGGTACAGCTTCTTTATCGGTGATCAACTGAAATTCACGATTTATTGGACTACATAAATATTTCATTTTTTAGTTAATGGCCTTTGATACCCATTGCATTAATATAAGATCCAAAAATGTACCCTATAAGATTGATACAAATAATGAACCCTTATAATATAAAAATAAAGAATTTAGATCTTTTAAAAGCATCCATGAAATATACACTCAGAGAGTGCAAACCTCCGCCGTCACGGGGTCCTTATGAGCCTTCCGAGGCGGATTTTTCACGACTGGGGCGGCGTAGAGGGACGGGGGAGGGTTCCCCTCGACGGAAATTCCGAGAGGAAGACGCTCCCGGCACCCGATTTCACAGCACAGCGACATCTATTGGCAGAGTAGGCTAACTTGAAATATTTATTAGTATTTAGCTCATTTTGCGTCTTAAAGAAGCACTCAGAGATGCCAAAATTTAATCACTTGTTCCTTTTGGCATTTCCAACAACTCCACAAAGTTTCATCCGAATCTGTTCCGTACTTTTTGAGTTATCTTGCTGACAAACAAACCAACGCCAGTGAAAACAATACCTCCTTCGGCGGAGGTAATAATTTGATATGAAGTACTAATTGATATTGTTTTTTAAACAACTTTTATTGCATTATTTCTTGTTTTATCTGGGCTTTAGTTTATCTCTTTTTCACACAAAGGCATAATTTATTAAGATGTATTTATATATATCTTATCACCATCTTTCATGCATTATCAACAAGACTTTATAATGTGATTCATTATCCATAATATAATTAAATTATGATATATAAATGGAAGAGAGTTTACTAAAGGTATATCTGCCTATTATATTTATCTTTCTTCATGCCCACCTACGATATTAAGATAAATGCATTGATTTGGATAATAAATCTTTGAATTCTGCCAAAGAGATTTCCATGCACTTTTTCAATCTTTTGCTTTATATGTACGAGAAAGTCTTAATATATTTAACACAATAAGAGAATAAAATTATTATTCTTTCTACATTCTGACAAACTTGAAATTGATATACATTGCAAAGAACATATATCTGTCTAAGAATGTAACACAATATTATTTACTTATTTCATACATAAAGAACTGAAATGCCATCAGCAATCATTCATTTTTTCCTAACTTTACAACAAAAATCGTCATAGAGATAAAATTATATATATTCTTATTATTACTGCTTAAAGAAATATTATATTTCATCTAAATATGCTGTCATTACTTATAAAGCTATAAAAATATATGTGTTTGGTCAAAGTTAAGTTATTCGTTGGTCATTTTATGGGTATTTTTAATGAATAGTTTCATCATTTATACACCACTTTGTTAATTTTTTGTCAGTACTCTCGACTGTAATGTGATTTAAGTCACTTAAATATAATATTTTTGACGACAAACAAGCGTTATTCTTAACAATGTATGAATGCTCAAGGCCGTTTAAAAATATTTCCCTATGCAGGTTTTCAACCCTATTCGTGCCCTGAATGGTTCATCTACTTTCTGTATAGGTGGGGAATATAGATAGAATATATTATTAGTAAAAACGATACACGAATGATTGGAAAATATGCTTTAATATATGGCATTAAAGAGGATTTGTTATTATTTATCGGATTTAGGAGCACCAACGCGTGGAAATGGGCTGGTGATATAATTAAATATGTGCCAGCAGGATCGAAGCTTTACATAAAACAATCAAAAGGATTTTAACAAGACATCGTGCATTTTTAAACCAATCTAATAAATGGTATATCCTTTTATATAAGGTTATTCTTCAGGGCAGTAAATGTGAACTAAAATGTTCATTTATGTATTTTCGCAACTGCCCTGAATAGTTTTACTCTGTTTCTGTATATATTTTAGTCTATTTTATTAAATACTGCATAAAGTTTTCACAGTGCACCGAATAAAATGTTTTTAACCGAAAAAATGAACTTATTGAATTACAAGGTTATACATAACGGTCCACAAGAAACCCTCAAGTAGAGTGGGGTTTTATAAGAATGGGAGTATATAAGTTATTCATAACGGGAGAAACCTTCCTCCTGGATTGCTATGAATCCTCAGATAGTTTTTTGTTCTAAACAAGGACTCAGCAACCAATAATATGTATCATGTGCATCAAATGGATCTATATTCAGTGTAGTTTATGTGCTTAGTATCTTCTGAATTATGATAAAATTGTTGGGAATAGAGAAAAAGAAGATGTTTTTGCAAACTCACTCATAAAACGTGATTATTTTAAACTGGGAACAATGTTTTTTTTTTTCAGTAAAAAACATTTAATTTGATAATCTGCAAAAATTTATTAGTGTATAAAATAAACTAATATTGTATATAGGAAATAGAGTCGGGAAACTATTCAGGGCCGTTGCAAAGATACAGAAACGAGCATTTGAGTTCACATTGTCTACTCTGAAAATACTAACATTTTCATCAAATTTTATTATCCTTGCAATAACTGCGGATTTTTATTTAGTAATACATTGCACGCCTTCGTGGATTGTCCTCTACTGAAGATGATCAAGCAATTTACACATCTAAACGTTTGTCGTAATATCGACTTAATTCGAACGTGATTAGAGCTACAATTATTTTTGGAGCATTCAGAAGAACAAGGAAGATCTATCCTCATCAAAAGATTGTTGAATTTGTACTGCTCAACATGAACTCATTAATTTAAGAGACTGACAATAACTCTTATATGCGGATCGAAGACATTAGAGCAATTATGATTGGGGCAGCGGCTCGTTATTCAGCCCTCTTAATAAAAATTCCCAATTCATCTGCGACGTCATGGACATGGGCCGGAGATTTGATAAAGTTTATTCCTTCAAATTCTCTCGAATACCTCAAACTCATAAAATCGACAATATGACGACATCAACGTTTTATATTGAATAAGAAATAATTTTTAATAAGTCATTTTATATAATTGTTTTATCTTTAGACAGTAATTTGAATGATAATGGTCATTTATGTTTTGTTTTTAACGTAACTTTCATAAGATTGTTTTTTTTATCTCCTACTTTTTAGTAAATTCTTTTTTTACACTGTATTTATTTCAGCTAATAAATAAATATCTTAACCCAAAACATACTGACATTATATAAAGGACGAAACATTTATTACATTTGTTTAAAAACTCGCGATGTTGAAAAAGATCCTTTTTATAGTTTTTATGTTATGCTTCAATCATGCTGGAACGTATTTAATTATGTGTCCAGCCCATTTTGTTTTCTTTCTTTTTTTATACGTTCGATAGTCGGAGTGATAGTCCATTTATCGACATATTTGAGCAAACAAAATTGAGAACACGCAGTTCTTTTATTCAATAAATAGTCGAATGTGGAATAAGAGGAATTATCTTCAAAGAACTTGTTAATGACATGGATGTAGGCCAATGAAGATTAGACAATAAGTATTTTATCTTGCAGGAGTGTATTTTTTTAAATCCATTTTAATTATATACATGAAAAGAACCGAGAAAATTAATTGAAAAATCCTCCATGTAAAGACTGTGGCAAAAGTTATAACTCAATTGTTCATGCCCTTTCGCAATGTCCTGTTCTGAAAATCGTGAGGGACTTTATCAGCCTCAACATTCATCGAATCGACGACAAAAATATTTCCCCCATTCTTCTTTTCGGTCTCACATCTAACCTGCGATCTGCGTCGGACCAAACAAGAGCAATAGAGTTTGCTCTGTCAAGCTCTAGAAGTTACGTAGCGGAGCACTTTGCGTCGGGAAAAACTATTGAAACGGAGGAATTGAGATGTATTCAAATTTCTACTGCTGTTCGTTATTCTGTACAGGATATCAAGATCCCAGGACGTACTGATTCCCATTAGAGGTTCGCAGGAGACTTGGTTCGCTACTTTCCCTCATTCTCGGCAAGAAAGTAGATGATCTTAAAAAACTCTTACGTACAGTATTCACCGCATAATCGGGCACCTGATAATCGGGTACCTCGCTTAAATGACATACGCCTCCCAGAAACACTTCCAGTGCACGTCATTTTTACTGGATAATCGGGAGCAAGCCTCTGATAAACGGGACACATTTTTTTCAAGTGATCTTTGATTTATGATTAATGATGGATCTTCTCCGTCAGTCCACTCAGGAAAATGGTCTTCATGAACTTCTACCGATGGTCCCCAAAATTGAATCAGTCGTGTATACGCAAGTGGCAAATGCTAAAAAACAATGTACTCTAGAATCGTTCTTTACCCCAAAGTGAATCTGACATTTTATTTTGTATAATAACTGGCCTAATACATTTAATGTGAGGGATCCAAACAACAAAATGAAAAAAGTTCCATGATCATGATGTTGGATGCAGTCAAATGTTATAGGGTGCATTGGATGTCAATCTTTGTCTCACAGTTGTTTTAATATTTTATTCAGAATCTTTTTTAAATAGAACTGATGATGCCGTGAGTGTGTGGCGAGAGCTCATCGCGAAATCGGGCACCCCGCTTAAAGGGGCCGTTATTGCTACTCCCAGCCTGTCCCGATTATGCGGTGAATACTGTATTTATAGAGGTTTTAGCAGAAGACATTTGTGTGTTTTATTTACCTCTTTTATTTTATTTGCCACTGTGATTTTTTAATCGTTTTTACCGCAATGTTTTTTACGAAAAAAAAATATTTTCATTTTTAACGATTAAATGTTTGTCTATTGAAATTGACTTTTATATTCTGCGATTTAATTTTAAACTAGAATGCTTATTTATATATATGTAATTATATGTAACTTCGCTAATTAGAATAAGGTCGAAAACCCCAAAAAAACCTTAACATGTGGAGTGTATTTTAAAACACATCCTTGAACTAACTAACACTAATGAAAAATGTACAGACAAAATAAAGCAATTTTTATTAACTCTACCAATTTTGTTTATACACAAATACAATAGATATTAGTTTCATAAATACGATTGCTTATAAACTTTCTTTTAAAATATGAACAAATACCATGTCAGTAACCACATATTACTTTAATGAAGCGTTTTTGAATGAATGTTTAATATTTATAAAAAATATATATTTTCTCTTTTTGCAAGTTCTTGAACAAATATGAATTTTCCTTTGAACTATTTATATACTCTTTTAATATTAATTAAATATATATATGATTTAAAAGGAACTAAAGGGATGTTTCTCAAACTTTAAAATATTATTATTTATTTTATGCTAAGCCTTTTGTATTGCCAACAAATCAAACTATATATATATATATATATATAAATATATATATTCTTCGCGCGGCTTGACCTCAAGAATTGACTAAATTGAAAAGTTTATAGGATTCAAGTCTGGTGAGGAAGGCAGCCATATATCTTTTGACCAGAAGTGCTCAAATGAACGATGCCATCAATCCTGACTAATTGTGTTGATTGAAACGGTGCGCCATCTTGCTAAAAACAATAAGAATCCTCCCATTCCAGATTTTTTAATTAAAGGAAGCACTTGCTTGCTCATCATCTCGAGGTAAACCTTTTGATTATCTGTACCCCCACTGAAAGTTATGCGAAATTTCCCCAACACAGGTGGAGACGCTAGCCCACACCATAACTGAAGCTGGCTTTTGGCGTTTGAAGACGATTTTGTCCCTCACAGGCACTTGCCGGATGTCTTTGGCCAGAATACGGTCGTTTTATAAAGCTGTTGGAAGCAGCTTGAAGGGTAAAAACCTTTTCGGTTATTATGTAAATAATAAAAATTAGACATTTACATAAAACCCAAAGCAAATGTGATTTAAAAAACAGAAAAAACATTATAGGTACCCGGTATATATATATATAATAATATAATAATTACCTCCGCTGAAGAAGGTATTGTTTTCACTGGCTTTGGTTTGTTAGATTGTTGGTTGGTTTGTTTGTCAGTAGAATAACTCAAAAATACGAAACGGATTCGGATAAAACTTTGTGCAGTTGTTAGAAATGCCAAAAGGAACAATTGATTAAATTTTGGCATCTCTGAGTGCCGATTAAGATGCAAAATGAGCTAAATACTAATAAATATTTCAAGTTAGACTACTCTGCCAATAGATGTCGCTATGCTGTGAAATCGAGTGCCAGGAGCGTCTTCCTCTCGGAATTCCGTCGAGGGGAACCCTCCCCCGTCCCTATTCGCCGCCCCAGTCGTGAAAAATCCACCTCGGAAGGCTCATAAGGACCCCGTGACGGCGGAGGTTTGCACTCTCTGAGTGTATATATGTCTCTAGTTTTTATTATAAATTTACACCATAAATGCTCAAATAAGCATAACTAATGATCGTTATTTTACATTCTTTTGTTTATTTGTTCCGGTAGGATTGCATCCATATCGAAATAAATATGCATTATAGTTGGATATGAATAGTTATTAAAGCACAGTTTTTAAAAAGCTATGTAAGCATAATTCTCTAAAAAGATATCTCAATATAATAATTATTATTATGACAACAATAAATAAAGAGAAGCCAGGAAATAATATTACTGATGATTTGCGGCCATTTTATTTTCAATAACTTTTTAATAATGAAAAAAAGTCTTTCTTATCACTTTATTATCACGGTATGAGTCCGATAGAAATCCAATTGCCTTAATTACACCTTCTGATTACAATTACTTTTTTTTTTTTATGTGAAAAAGATGAAATTTAAATTAGAAGAGAAAAAAGTATATATCTAAATTGAAATAATAATGATAATAATAATGGTAGTAAGTTGAAATGCAAACATATTGTACCACATTAAGCTAATGAAGTCTCTGTCATCCCCAACTCGTTCTAGAAGAACAAAAAGTCCTATATTGTATATGGTTCTATAAAGACAAAAATATAAGCCTATTACAATATTGAGGTAGGCGGAGCTTCATAATATCTCGTTAAAGTTCTTTTGTAAATGAAAAAAAGTTGATGTAATATATAGAGAAGTATCTAATTAACTGAAGTTGTAGACAGCCTTTGACAAAAAAAAAATACTTAGTTCATCGTGAAGGATGATGCTTTTGTGATTCTTGTAAAAAATACTAAAATATAGTTTATTTAAAAATCGTTATTCTGTATTAAATATATATTACGAAAATTATTGTGATGGATAGACTCGCTCTCATCACGTACTCCTCGTATCCCTGCTGGTTGGAGGGATGAAAAACTATTTTCCTGAAGGAGCATCTTCTCTTATTAATATCTTTTAACGATGTAAAAATCAAGGTCTGTAATAAGGTCTGGGCATACAAAAACAAACGCGTAATCCTAGCAGTGTAACTACTCAATGACGTCACGGGAGAACGAATATATATATAATATAAATATACATATATATATGTATTATATATATACTATATATATATATATATATATATATAGAACATAAGCCTTAGGGGATATGTTTGGTTTGGAGCGGGGGGTGGGGGGCAGAATTCAATTTGCCCGAATTTTAACAAGAACTGTAAATCAGTGAAAAAAATCGAATGAAGAAAACTATGTAGATTTATATTTCTTTATAGTAATTACATACTATTCATTATATTATATTTACTTGGTTATAGTTTCAAAACCGGTTGCTTTTTATAATTACATAGTTTTTAAAACTAAGTGCCCGAATACCTCAACCAATTTGCCTGAATTTGAGAACTAAGATGCGTTCCTTCATTTAGTGTGAAGAATTGTTTTGTTATAAGTCTATAATAGGTTTTGTATGAATAATTTATTTTAATATAAGCAATAAAATTGATCCAGGCCCTTCAGAAAATTTTGTACGTCAAAGTTGACTTTTCTACCTCACCATCTGTAAAATAAATTATACTTTAATTCATAGCAACAATTACTTTTTTATTTAAATGCTCTAGTCTTTGTGCCAATTACGCTTAAAAGAATAAAATTTAGTTCCTTCATCCCATAATTTAAACGAAGAGGAACAAAACGAACATTGCTTATATGTTTGGTTTAGCCAATACTAATTGTCTTCTATTTGTGTTAAAAGATCTCATATATCTTGTATGCTTTACTTATATAGAATGTAAATAAAATTGTAGGAATTATGTAAGTTGTTTTTATCTTAATAATTAATTAATATTTTA
>CP045905.1:3278631-3293936 GCA_013387185.1 Caligus rogercresseyi
AGGTATATATATATATACAAGGTATGATCAAAAAAGTATCCGACTTTTGGTCATAAAACAAACGTTTATTATGATACAAGTATTTAATGCTAATCCCCTTCAAAGTAGTCCCCTTGGGCTGCCACACACTTCTCCCAACGCTTCTGCCACTGTTGAAAGCATCGCTGGAAGTCCTCCTTCGGTATGGCTCTCAGATGGTCTGTCGCATTCTGCATAATTTCTTCTTGGTCTGAAATCTGGTCCCTTTAGTGGCATTTTCAGCTTTGGGAAAAGCCAAAAATCGCAGGGAGCCATGTCAGGAGAGTAGGGAGGTTGACGAACCACTGGTGTGCTGTGTTTTGTCAAGAAGTTCCGAATTAAATGGGAAGAATGTGCTGGAGCGTTATCATGATGGAGCTTCCAACTGCCTGTTGCCCACAGATCCGGGCGCTTGCGCCTCACTGCGTCACGAAGGCGACGCAGAAACTCTTGGTAGTACTCCTTGGTGATTGTAGTACCGTGTGGTGCGTACTCGTGATGTACTAAGCCACTGGAGTAAAAAAGGCAGTAAGCATGACCTTGACATTGCTGCGAACTTGCCTTGCTTTTTTGGGCCTCGGGGATGAAGGATGCTTCCACTGTGTTGACTGGCGCTTGGTTTCTGGGTCATACCCATAAACCCATGACTCGTCACCTGTAATCACTGTGTTCATAAAGTCGGGATCACCGTTCACAGTTTCCAGCATGTTTTGTGCGATCTCCAGACGAAGGTGTTTTTGCTCAAATGTTAGCAGCTTTGGTACAAATTGCTGAGACTCTCCTGAGGCCCAAGTCGTCAGTCAAAATTGATTGAATGGAACCAAAACTAATATTCACCTCGTCTACAAGTTCTCTGATCGTGATTCGGCGGTTCTGCATCACCAGGTTCCTCACTTGATCAATGATGGCATCGTTTTTCGATGTTGAGGGCCTCCCTGAGCGTGGTTCACTTTCAACTGACAAGCGGCCATCTTTGAAGCGGTTGTACCACTCCTTTATCTGTGTGGTGCCCATCGCTTCATTTCCAAACACTTTTTTAATCTTGCGAATTGTTTCCACTTGCGAATCACCAAGATTAAAACAAAATTTTATGCAATAACGCTGTTCGACTTTTTCTGACATTTTAAAGAAAATAAAATCCGACGACACTCACTTGCACCTGTTCAATCATGAATGGCCTGACGCCGACTGACTTGTATTGGAGCTGTAGAAAAAATGAGCATGCGCAGTAGTCATGCTCCCAACCACACAGCAAGTCCCGCCCCCATAGCTGTGTTCGTTTGACCAATAAAAATTAAGGTCGGATACATTTTGATCACACCTCGTATATATATATATATAAAGTACTTCATCAGTGCACAAAGTTTGATGAATAATGTAGCAGAGCATGCAAAAATGTTTCTTAAGTATTTATAAACTATACATGTCTCCATAAAAAAACACAACATCGGAATGAAAATGTTAGAAAAAGAGATATGTTTTTGAGACGTTGATTGGTGTAAGAAAAGGAGAAAGAGTAAATAAAATAGCAGTTGACTTTATGCTACAATGTATCACTTTAGCGCGGCTATCAAGGCTGGAATATCCATCAGATAGAACAATGCATATAATTATTTAACATTATATTGTCCATTCTTCATGGACATACTACATCCATGACGTCATTGTCGAATCCTTCTTTGATGGACTCCTCCAACTTTTCCATCTATAATATTAATTGAAATAGGCAACTGCTTATACTCAAGAAAAAATGCTCATTTTGTTTCATCATATCTTTCGATGAAAGGTCATTCAAACGTAGAAAAAAGAGAAAAAACAAGATTATCAAATGAAAAAAAATCATGTTTTCTTGAAGAGTGCCATAGAACAAACTTTTTGTTATCTCTAATAATAATAATTAAGCAGTAAAGTATTTAGTGTCGCAATCTTTTATATATATATATTGAGAGTTTTCTTACACTTAAATGTAAATCCGAAAATGATTTCAAAGACTTCTATCTCTTACATAAATGAAGAAAAAAGGTTGTACAATTGAAGTGATCCTATCTCTAAACATCTGAAACCATAATAACATTTTCTTAAAAATGGAGTTACATGAGGTTTTTTTAAATATAAAGATACAAAGATCTCTATTATAATAAATAAGACAATCAGGGTATCCTATAATATTTGCAATCAATAATAACCACGATGTCTCTACGATCAATAAAAAATTTCTTTTAAGAAACCCAAACTCCTTTTTGGGGATTTTTTTCTTCAATTTAAAATATGTTTAATTACATAAACATCAAACTTTTCCTTCCCGTCCCAACTTTTAAGCAAAAGACTCATTTTAAGCATATCCCCCCCCCCCCCACTCTCTACTCATTTAGACATATATGTGTGCTAAGTCAGCTAGAATCTTATAATGCCTTCCATCACAACCTAGCATTTAATCAAATAACGGCCAGTATTTGAGGGATTGTTATCTAATATTCAGGAAGCTCCATATACCTTCTTTCTATAAGATAAGATTGTTTACGTCACACTCTGGATGGGTTCACACTAGGGATGAAAAAGTAATCGACTAAAGATTAAGATTTTAAACAATTAAAGTTTATTAGTTGCAATTAATCGACAGATCGCGCCCTCTATTTAAAGTTAATGAAACTTCAACATCTTTACTGGTTTTTAAATCCGTTCTTATATTCAATATTCTCATAAGTTCCTTTTTGAAAATAACCTCACGTTTGGACGTGGAAAAAATACAAAGATACGTCATTGGAATAAGATTTAGTATTGAAAGCATAGAGATATATCCTATGACAAAGTCGACAAATTAGAAAAAACTTCTTTAGAGAATTGTAACCCAGTGACGTCAAAGATTTTTCCTATAAAAATAAAGATGCACTTATCCACCCCAAATCAACAAGATAAACTCGTTCCTTAATCGTGGCGCTGTAACGATTAATCGATTAAAAGTCGACTAAATGAAACAAACTAACGATTAATCTATTAATCGATAACTTGCTCTCCTAGTTCACACCATAGAGATATAAAGACATAGAGGGCTTATTGGATTCTCATATAAATACGTCATATTGCCCAATATAAACAATCTTACTATCTCTTTGATCAACTTACGATGACGTAGATCAAATTACTTTGTTTATATTGGGCAACAGGCGACAGCTGAATGATAATTCTGTGATGTTGAAGGGAATAAGCTCTCTATATTCTTTATATCTCTATGGTTCACACACTGACTAACTAATAGCTGGATGCAGTAGTGACTAAATAAGCGGAGGGAAAGTCAATGTTTGTGTGCGCAGCTGATGAAACATAGAAGAAAAGGAAGGAATGCTTATTATTATGATTATCCCTTGAACAGAAGAAGTCTAAATACCAAGCCCAATGGTGAAGATAAAGGGAAGATAAGTATTAGGAAAAACCCAATGATGCAATAGTTTTTTCACTAAAGACTCACTGACGTCACTGGTATTCATCATAGGATTTCCTTTCTTCTTCTATTCCGGGGTATTAATTATAAATGTAAATCACATTTCATGTTTACCTCTCGCGGCAGCCATTATCTTCATTACGAACATCTTCAAGATGGTTGACTGTTTCCTCTCAGTTGAGATTCCAGTTATTAACAGACGGGATGTTTGCACTGATTGTTAAAAAATAGGAGACTAGTATACAGGCGTTTTGGCAAATGCAATTGTATTTATCATAATTAAGAAAAAAACATATTTATCGAAAGCTTTTTTGTTTATGAATAAGCAACTATAAACGGTATTTAGCTGATTCATTTTATTAGTAAAGGCTTTGGTTTAATTGAGATTAGAGCCAATAATATTGGTGGCATTTTTCTTGATAAGTGTTCAGTTACTTGGGATCAATCCCATTTCAATTTAAACAAATAATTACTCTAAATAAACGACTCTCATTATTTTTAAATATATTATTTTATAACTTTTCATAGTCCGACGTATTAAAATAAATATATATGGGACTTGATGGGGAACAATGATTTCTTCGGATGCAAGTTCCATGAATCGTTTTGAGGAGACATAATTCCTAGGATTTAAATCTTTTTAAATCCTAAATTTAAGAAGGTTGAGAGATTCCACCGTATTGAAAATAATTTATACTCCAATCCAACTATCCCAAAGTCTGTTGACCAATCTTACCCAGGTCCAAAGGATCTCATGATTCCTTTGTGCGTGCCAAGATCTTAATACCTTTATTTTCCACTAAGTTTGATAAGATTAATTTGATTACACCAATATTCATTTTTAGCTGACGAGTCACATCTACTAAATGAAATCCTCCCTCCTCTTCAACTCAAGTTTTATTTATATATTTTTTTATTTAGGGGAGGGGAATGAATAGACTCATTTTCTAACTATGCAATGAATTTTTTTTGTACTCTGAGCAAGAGTCATACTTGAACTAAAAGAGAGAGGGAAAATATATATAATAGTTGAAATAAAAGCCATTAAAATTATTTAATGTTCTTGAGTTGATGTGTGGGTGTGGGGGGGACTTTTTAGAAAAAGTGTAATTAGTACTCATTACAAAATATTAATTTAACATATTTTATATTGAAATATTTACTTCTTTTATACAGACTTTATATGACATTAATCATTTTATGAAATCAAAAGATGGGCAACATTATCTTAGAAAATCCCTGGAAGAAGAAATGAAGGATCATACTAAAATTAAAATATAAAGCCTCTCTCTCAAGAAAATGATATATTTTCTAACTTATTCTAGTATTTTATAAAAGTATAATATATATATATAAATATATTGTTTTGATGGAAACTATTTTTATCATAGGTATAATATTTTATTCTTATTCAATAAATGATTGGAGGGATCCACCACCCAATTATAAATAATAACTGACGCACAAAGACTACACAAAGAAGGGAGGGAGGAAGAAAAAGCTCGAGAAGCAGACATCTTAAGTCCCTTATATGACGAAATTATATATATCAAAAGTCTATGAAATAACAAAGAGAAGGAAGAAAAATATTTTATCATCATCCTTGAGCATCCGAGTGCATTTCAAATCAGTTTTAATAACTCAAATATCTATATGTTTTTGCCTTTTTATTTGCAAGTTCCTTAAATAATTTGAAAAAATAATTGAATGCCATTTTCCAAATCACAGTAACTCTCCATGTTTCAGATTATTTGATAAGCTTGTAATGAAGGAATTCAAATAAAAAGGCAAACATGTTATGTTTTCGTAACAAATAACAATAATAGGTACGTAACCTCATGATTTATTTATATAATTTGTTCAATACTTGTTCATACTAATTGATATTTCTTTACTTTCATCCCAGATAACAAAATTATAAAAACTGTTCTGAAATGCATGACATACACAAAAAATAAGTTACATAGTGACTATAGTCAATAGAGTTGAAACAAAAAAAAATATAGCCGCTTAATAGAACACTAAAAAAATAATCAACTTTTGAAATATAAAGCCTATTTTTCGATTAGTACGAAAGATATTTTAAATCATAAAACTGATTTGAAATACACTGACATACTAGAAAAATAAATAATAATGACATTTGTGAGTTTTTAACTTGCACAAAGATAAAAGTGTTAATGGCGTGAACCATTAGAAATTATGAAAATCATGATTATCAAAAAAGACCATAAAGGCCAAACCATATTCGTACGATTTTTTTTTTAGTAGCATTTTTGGAATCTACGTAAAAAATGGGACTCAAATTAGAAATTTCAGCTTGGGGGCAAACAAAAACCTTAATTTGTTACATATTGTTATATAAAGGAAAAATATAAAAGAAGCATAAAACTTTAGGAATAATTTTAACGATAATTCTAAATAATCTAATGCTTTTTATATCCACACAGATTCAATTTTATCGAATCAAATAGGCGAAAAAAAAACGAGAATGTCGATATTTGAGAAAATCTGGGAGTAGTTTTGCTGTTTTTAATATTTATGTATGTATATAATATAGCTCTTTTATACGATACTTCTGAGACTCCTGAGAGGGAAAAGCTGATTGACTTTGATGAATAAAGGTCCTGGTGATAATTAAATAATCTTATGCTTAAATCAACAAGGATACGAACAATTCACTCGAACCTATTATTATATATAAAATAATTCTTCTGCTTAAAATAAATTAATTCATATGACAATCTGATGTAATATTTTAGCTATTTGCCTAAATATTTATTTAATATAGTAGTTTAACTGCTTCGTATCTGTACTCTTCAATTATTTTTATACTTTAGACATATGTGGAAGATAAGGCATAACTGTTGGTTGAGAGAAAATGTTTTTTTGTGCTTCGTTGAATTATGCCAATCAATAAAGCGAAAGCAATGCCATTACTAAATACAATCATATATGCAATCTTTCAATAAAATGATTTCAAATATTTGATGTTGTCAATTCTAATTTTTATCGTACAATACATATATTTGCTATGATTTTGGACATATTTATTATTATTACTACTATGATCTATACTGTATATAAAAGTTTATACAACAATGGGTAGCAATAAATAGTTCTTTTAAACTATTTATAAAATGATTTTTCCGCAATGTCTATTGACTGATAAACTTCAATTCCACTTAACATTAATACTTTTTAATATATTAATAAATTGTTACCTCCGCCGAAGGAGGTATTGTTTTCACTGGTGTTGGTTTGTTTGTTTGTTGGTTTGTTAATTTGTCAGCAGGATAACTAAAAAAGTACGGAACGGATTCGGATGAAACTTTGTGGAATTGTTGGAAATGCCAAAAGGAACAAGTGATTAAATTTTGGCATCTCTGAGTGCAGAATTAAGATACAAAATGAACTAAATACTAATAAATATTTCAAGTTAGCCTACTCTGCCAATAGATGTCGCTATGCTGTGAAATCGGGTGCCGGGAGCGTCTTCCTCTCGGAATTTCCGTCGAGGGGAACCCTCCCCCGTCCCTCTACGCCTCCCCAGTCGTGAAAAATTCGCCTCGGAAGGCTCATAAGGACCCCGTGACGGCGGAGGTTTGCACTCTCTGAGTGTATATATGCCTCTAGTTTTTAGTAAAATTAAGTATGATTCAAAAATTGTCATTAAATACATATTTTGACGACACTTTAAGATAAATAGAAAAAACAAGAAATTGTTGAAAAAGGAAATGTTTACCCTCAAACTTAAATTTGTCGAAAAGTAGTCTAAAATAAAAATAAACTACAAGAATATATAATAAGACATGTACCTATATTCATGTAACATAAATCTTTCTTTTCTTTATCGACAAAATCTTTCTTAAAATAAATTATTCATACAAATAAGATAAAATATACCGCATTACATACAGGGAGTACACGTATAATCCGGACTAACTTTGATCGGTTATGTCGTCTTTTTTTTTGAGATATTGCAACGCACATATGTACATTACTGCGCTTGCATCTTATCTATCTGCCAAAAAAAACAGATTGAAAATCAGTCAACATTTAGCCATGGAAGAAGAGAAAAGGCATGCGATGTTAACTTCCTTCCGCGCCGTGAGGAGTCCAAAGGAGGTGATAGAGTTCTTCAACTACCCCAAGTCTTGTTTATGCCGCGTTGAAAGATTTTCAAATATTTTACAATTTTACATCCTCCGATACTGATGTGGTCCGCATGACTCCAGCGGCCTACAGGTAGGATTGAAGTATTATTCCCTTTGTGACCTTCCACTCTTATATTCTAATGCAATTTGTTAAAAATGGTCAGGAGAATGTACAATCCTTTTGTTATCCTTTTTTGTCTGTTCATTCAAGCAACATCATCTGCATATATATATTGTTGTTAAACCTTATTGCTCTCATAAATCTGGAAACTTATGATTCAAAATAGACTTCAACCCTACCTGCAACTTTCGTGTATGGAAGGGAGTGCAATAGTCAGTGTGTTGTTAAGGCGTGTTCAACTCAACATGTTGAGTGGACAAATTCGAATCCTGAGAGAGGAGAGTCACTTTTGATCAGTGTAATATAGTAGCATTTTAGTTGGTACCTTTTATGCTTGACACCGTGTTTATTGTCAGCTACACTTTGTATATTCCTTTTCCTTTTATCATTACGTGCGTGCTGACCGTACAATAAACAACATCTATCTATTTACCTACCTACTCTTCTCCACGTTATTTCAATCAGCCTCATTAATAAATCCCATGTTCGACATACTAATTTTCACATTATAATGCTGATTTATATCCATACGGATGCAATCTATAGGAGTCTAATAGGACCAAAAAACACAACTTGCGTATATGGTTTTTACTATTTTAATACGACTTAGTTGAGATCAATTGTCATGAGTACTTTAATGGTAAACCTTATAAAAAGTTTATGCCACAAACTTTCTCACCCATCACCGAATCAGAGTATTGTGTGATGTTGTAAAAGAAAAACAATAGGTCCTCCTTTAACTTTCTACTATGCTATCGTTTTCTTCCAGAGGCTTGATGAAGGGATTAAGACCAGCAGCTTAGCAGAAACTCAATTGTTGAGATGATGTCAGAGAATAGGTAAGGGAAATAAAGCTTCTCGTCCGAGGGTTACACGATATGTGTGTATATTCTAACTAACAAAGTTTAATTAGATATATTATTCAATATAGTATACAAATACAAAGTTCAATATATGTTTCTTCTGAAGAAATAGGTCGATATACTTCAATTTGTGCTTTTGTGCGAACTAACTAACAAATCTACGAAAAATCCGCTTATATAAACTTTCCTCTATGCAAACATTTCACACTTTCTATTCTTCTTCGTATGTTCAAAAGGTAGGGCATAATTCTTTTTTTGTGAGATAAAAAGCTTAATTTTATTCAAGGCTTCGTTAAGTCATAATTGATCCCTTAATTTATAGATGTCACCTTCCTTTTTCTTCTTCCCTTTCCAAAAGGTAAAAAGAAATATTGTTTATGTCAAAATAATAATAAAAACAGTCATTATATATTAATTAGTATTCAAAGGCAATTTTTTTGAGTATGAAAAGAGAGCGAGGAAAAGGGGAGATAAAGGCCCTAAAACAAACATATAAAGGACTTCCTCAAGCGTGAGGAGAGATATTAAAGATGGCAATTAAAGCTTTATTTACGATTCACAAGACAATCTATGTAGTTTAGTCTTATATTGTCTTATAAGGTGGATGAGGAATATAAAGTAGTAGTATTTGAAGATAAAAGTATTGGCCGAATTAGGCCACGATAAAAGAGAAGTTCCAATGCGTTGTAATTATTATGATTATTTAAAGCCAGCGGATGCGTCCCTGACCTTGCCCAGGATTTTTTCGAGAATGCCCCCTTTGACCTAATATTCCTTGGGCACCTTTCCTATCCCTAGAAAAGTTGATCAACTAAGTGCTTGGAAGATACAGAAGACCGAACAAACAAATGGATAGATCGAATTTTTATATATTCCTATATACACACACTTGATAATATTTTTTGTCCATCTACAATCTTCCACGTCAAATTTGGTTTAAATCTAACCTGTCATTATCAAAAATCGTTGAAAACGTCTTTCCTGTACAAAATGAATTTCCAAAATATTCCAAAATACTCATAAGTACCTCAATTTCATCCACAAAAATTGATCCAAATCTAACTTGGCAATTATACGAAATCGTAAGGAAATGTTTTGGCGATTTAATTAAATATAGTAACTACGAATTTTCTGGGAGTGCCCACCATCGCACCTACACACTCCCTTAGCCTTATTCTAAAATCTTGTAAAATAATTGTGGCTCCTTAGGGGTATACAAGGAATCGAAGGAACAGACGAACATAGGGAATTATAATGGTATATATGTACCCCTGATGGTATGAGGAGACCTTCAGGCAATCTCAAAATCTCCTCTTGTTAATATATATATCCTTACTTCATGAGAAAAAACAGCTTACAGGGCTGCCCCCCTTTTATTCATCGCTGCTGTGGAAGAACTTGTGATTCAACTGTCACGTAAATACAGTGGATGTGGTGTTCAATTTCCCGGATACCGACATCTGATTGAACTCTACGCAGACGACATTACATTGACAGTAGAAGCAAATTCGGAAGCGCAGCTAAAAAAGAGAATCGAAATACTTTTGGGTTCTTTCGAAAAATTCAAGGAGAGGTCGGGTTTGGAACTAAATCGATCCAAGACTTTTATTCTGCCGATAGGGGAATGGGCTTACAAAGAAGGGCATTGCGTAGGTCATTGCGCAGTCAAAAATAAAGTATCTATACTTGGTATTCAATGGGGACCGGAGGGGCTACATAGAAGTAACTGGGACATTATGTCCTCAACAATTAATAGTCGGGTAGCTTTGTGGAGGAGTTTGGGCCTCCAAAAAAGAATAGACTTGTACAATCTCCACATCGTTCCGCTAGTTCTATATAAAGCCACAGCGTCTCCGGAGATAGCGAAAAGAGCTAAGGCTGAAGAAGAAGCTTCGCTGTCAAAGCTTTTTCATAAAAACTACCTTCCCGCTATTAGGAGACCTAAGACGTTAATTGGGGGAGGACTGGCTCTTCTATCTCGGATAATTCCCAAAATATATATCAAGGTATTTATGAATATTCTTGAAACCCCAGACAAGGAATGGAGGAGGACTGTAACGTACAATAGTCTATGTATGAGGTTAATGTTCGGAACTGATCTCACAAACGACTCCACCCAACGTATTTCCTCAATTTGGGCGGCAGCTCAGAGAATCATCTGGAAGTGTGAGCCCAAATATCTCAGTGATTCAACAGTGGACATTATTCGAAAAAATCACTCAAGACCATATTTCTTAAAAATTTGGGAGATTCGGCAGTTTTGGAGGAAAAATCTTTGTCCAACAATGTTCTATCCGTCCACTCTGCTCTCTTTCTATACCCCTTTGATGACGGAAGGTTTAAATTCCCTCTAAGAAGGGCTGCTGTAAATCACATGGTATTTTCCAATTCTAACGATGAAATTAAGGGGCTGACTGATTTATTTGTCAATTTATTAAAACTTCCTGAAACATGGAGGCAAAGAATAAACCAGTCCTTAGTTGGAATCCATGACGGGAGAACATTCACCAGCCAACTTCAAATTTCTACCAATTGCATTATCTTTTCGGAGCATTGCAAGGATTGCGGTAGATTATACAGTGACACCTTACATGCCTTCGTGGATTGCCAGGCTGTCTCTATGTTGAAGAAATTCGTTTCTTTAAACGTCAGAGGTCTGGATAGTTGTGGGCAGGGATACATAAAGGCAATTGTGCTTTTTGGACTTCAAAAAAGAAAAGGACGTCGTTCCAATAACTCCAAGGCTATAGATTACGCCTTGTTGAACGCCAAAGCAAGGATTGCCAGTTCTTTAACAAAACGGGAGTGCGTGAAGCCAACGGACCTAAGAGCAATTTTGGTATCAGCTGCAGCCAGATATGCTGCATTTTCTCTCAAAATTCCGTCTGTTCGCAACGATTCGTGGACCATTGCTTCAGAGGAGATCAAGTTTTTCCCCTCAAGTTCACTATCTCATCTAAAGATTTTACGTCGCATTCTTAAAACTTCAAAATGATGTTTTTATAATAATTGATTATCGTTTTTAAAGTATATTTTGTGCATTTTTATAGTTATTTTTATTATTTGATTATGTTCAATCATTGTTAAAATTGGTGTTGTTCTTCCCCGAAGTAATAATTTTGGACTACAATGTCTATTTATGTTTTGTTTTTAACGTAATTACTTTGGAATTTTTTAGAACTGAAAAAAAAACAGCTGTTCATAGCAAAGGGATTGATCTCAAACAAAGTAGATTTCATATAAAAAACAGCAGTTGCTTTAATGTAATATCAAATTAGACGACATTTTAAATCATGAAATGATAGTATAGTATAGGCAATATTATCTTGCCGTTGATGAAGAGACTCACTTTATTTTATGATCTTATCTTATACATTTAGCTATAACTTTTTTAAATAATGTTTTTCCAAAAATGTGACTATAAAAATAATAAAAATTTAGAGGCATATATACACTCAGAGAGTGCAAACCTCCGCCGTCACGGGGTCCTTATGAACCTTCCGAGGCGGATTTTTCACGACTGGGGCGGCGTAGAGGGACGGGGGAGGGCTCCCCTCGACGGAACTTCCGAGAGGAAGACGCTCCCGGCACCCGATTTCACAGCACAGCGACATCTCTTGGCAGAGTAGGCCAACTTGAAATATTTATTAGTATTTAGCTCATTTTGCATCATAACTCTACACTCATGGATGCCAATATTTAATCACTTGTTCCTTTTGGCATTTCCAACAACTCCACAAAGTTTCATCCGAATCCGTTCCGTACTTTTGAGTTATCTTGCTGACAAACAAACCAACAACTAACAAACCAACGCCAGTGAAAACTAGAGGCATATATACACTCAGAGAGTGCAAACCTCCGCCGATCCCCACCTAATGAATCACTTAACAGAATTACAATCCAATCATATATGTCTACATAAGTAGGTGTGTTTGGTGAATAATTAGTGAGGAGAGAGCCATCCTAAAAATATCCATTGACGTCATACTATTTATTAGTCAATTCAGAAATACGTCACTGGATGTTTAAACTCCTTTCTTTTCTCCATCATGCTCTTAATATTAGCGTTATATTTTATTTAATATTATATTAAGAGGAAGACGGGAAGAGAAAGAAGTTTAAGCACCCAGTGACGTAGTCCTTAGCTGATAAATGAACAATATTACGTCAATGGATATTTTTAAGCGTTTGTTATTTCCTACTCCCTGAATAGAGACCCCATTTCATTATTATTAGTAGTAGTATTTTGCTCATTTAGCATATTAAAAAAGCACTTAGAGATGCCAAAATTAATCACTTGTTCCTTTTGATATTTCCAACAACTCCACAAAGTTTCATTCGAATCCGTTCAGTACTTTTTGAGTTATCCTGCTGACAAACAAATAAACAAACCAACAAACGCCCGTGAAAACAATACCTCCTTCGGCGGAGGTAAAAATGATGACATAAATATTAATGTCTTTTTATTTGTTCCTTAAAAACGGCGATACTTTTTATAGTCCTCGAATATTTGACCCACTTATACTACCTAACAAAAAATATCTGGTACTCGACCTATGTAGTTAACCTTATTGAATATGCATAGCTATCTGGCACTAGCATTAATATTGAATAAATTCTTGCAATCATGACCTACACATATATTTACCATTAAGCGGAAATACGTGGTGCGATTACTTCCTTCCATTGTGGACAACAGATTTCGAGATATTTACGCCAAAAACAATCCACAACAGTTTTTTCTTTCATTCCTTCTTTGAGCTTTTTAATTTGTTTTTATTAAATAATATTTTTACACCTGTAACCAAGAAGATATTTTTATATATATATTTTACTTATTAATTTAAAAAAATAATGCGAGTTTCTTTAAAAAATATATTTACTCATTTTAAGCTGTAATATTTATTATTATACGGATTTTGAAGTATCTACATCGCACAAGCTTCTGTATAAAAAAATACTCTACTGGCGCATTATTTAGAAGATAGAAGAGGATTCTTTCTTATAAGAGGAATGGATATGAAAAAAATACATGGAACAAAAAGGAAATGGTCTCTATTTTAGAATTTCAATCTTGATTATGAATTTAATTAAAAAAACTCCCTTCATGCCTTCATACATTTATACTTAATACTAAGTTGAAAGCTGATAAAAAGTAATTCACGAGTTGATTAAAAGATGATAAGAGACTTAATGTTTAAAAAAATATATTTTTCGCATAACACGTTTGGTTTTAGATAGCATGAGGACCTACTAGGAATGCCAGACATTTTCAAAGACATCATAATTTTTTAAATCATATGTTACTAACTATTAAGTATGTCTTTAACTAAAAGTATGTCCTTATTGTAGCGAGGTCTTTTGGCAGGGAATCTAATATTAAACTATAATGTTTATTTATGAATATTTTTATGAACAATTCTACCACCTTATTTACTTTGTATCCCCAGTTACAATTGAAATAAGGACATGCTTAAAAGATAATAGAAGAATGAAAATAAAAATTAATTCTTGAGGTTTAATTTAAAACAATAAGCCGATAATATGAGCCCCTGGGCTTAGTGGGAGTGTGCTTGACTCTCGATGAACATAAGAGCGGAAGGTTAGACTAATTCCTAGAAAGGAAGGCAAATAGTTATGAAACTTTATTAGAAGGTGAATAATACGTTGGTTTGACGTAATGGTATATATATATATTTATTTATATGTATATATCTATATATCTTATAATATGTATTTTTTATTTTTTTCATACTTTAGGAAAAACATTTCATAAAAAAGTTATATTTATTTATATATAGATATGTGTGTGTATGTATTTCAGGAAACGACCGGGTACCCGGCCAGGGTTCCGGCTGTTTTTTGTGTACCGGGCCGGGACTTTTTTAGGAAATTATTTTCTAAAAAAGAAGTTGCCACTTTTTCCAGAATTTTTTTTTGTAGCAAATAATTTTCTAAAAAAAACGTCGTCATTTTTTTAGGAATCTATTTTCTAAAAAAGTCGTTACTTACAGAATAACGAAGGAATGAAAATATACGAATTTTTTAAGTCCCAGCCCGGGTCCGGCGAAAAAAAGTGTCCCGGTCGTTTCCTGATATACATATATATGAAAAAATATCATCTTGTAGATACTTATTTTCATAAAAGAAAGTAAATAATAATAAAATTATCTGCTTAGTGTTGAAACACCAATGTTGCAAATGTCGTTCGATACCCAAACATTATTTCTTAGTTTATCTTTAAATCACATTATGGGTAAAAGAATAGGGGAGACAATAAAAGTAAAAGAAAGATCAAACGATTAGAACTGTTTTTGGCTGGGCCAAACCCCCAGTTTTTCCCCCCTGGTTTTTTGGAACATCATAAATCTAAAACTAGTATGACGATGTTTTTGTTAGCATATATATTGTTTAAAAATTTGGATACGTATATTCTAACACAGAACTGTGGTATCTTTACAGCTCATATGAATGGTGTTCCCCTTTGATGTACTTCACAAAATATCTTGCTTCATCTGTGAAAGTAATTGTACGTAACATAAAACACACATGTACTTCGAATATACACATACATTAACCTTGTATGTTGACTAAGTAATAAATCCTGTTTGAAAAACCGAAATTTCTCTATAGTGAATGAATAGAATGAAATAAAGATATTTGTATTTATATTTTAGTATTTTTTAATATGTAAGCTGCCATTTCTA
>CP045905.1:3294036-3320161 GCA_013387185.1 Caligus rogercresseyi
GTACCTTTATTTAGTTGAAATATAAAAGCATAAAAACTATTTTTCCAGAGTGGAAATTAATTAACTAGACAAAAACTGGAAACAGTCTTATGGCCTACACATCAGTCTCTCTCTCTCTGACTAGGACTTTCCCTCCCCCTCTCCCTTCTTAGGACAGCATCCAGGAGCTTCATATTTCCGCTTGTTGAAAACCAGCTTCTCAAACCTGTCTCTGGTCATGCTTGCACGCTTGGGCCTGAGGACGTCACCAGCAGTGCTGAACATGCGCTCCACGGGCAGCAGAGCTGGGCAAAGCCGTGTTGTACTTATGAATAGCAGATCCACTTCTCCCTCTCCATGTTGGGGAATTGTCCATGCATCACCTCTGCCACCTTGCTCCTGCCCAAGGTGTCCACCTCCTTCTGATGAAAGCTCTTCAATGGTGGGCCCATCCTCCTCCATACAGTGGGGCTCTCCAGGAAGGCAAATAGGTCGTCGCTGGCTTCTATAGGTTTTTCTTCACCATGCTCTTGCTGGAGGGGAGAGTGGTCAGGGTATGATGGAGATGACGATCACCCTGATGAACCTCTTCTTGATATTTTCTTCAAGGGCAGGGCCACATGCTTAAACATGAAGGGGCCATGTTTTGGGTGTTCAAGGTGGCCATCTGGAGGTCCTCATCATAAAGAGGTGCATGAATCTATCGCAAAAAAAGACGCAAATTTGAAATTTTGGTTTTCACTATAAGACACACTGATTTTTTATTTAGATACCCATTAAGTGTTTACTTTGTGATTGGCCAGCTACAGACACACTGGCATTTCTCATAAGGGGCTTTTCAGGGTTCACTTGCAAGCCGTGTTGCTCCTTCTAGTCTCTACCCTATATATACTCTCGGCTTGAACTGGTCTGAAAATGTCAGGTGGGCTGTTAACTATTGCCCGCCGTGCACATTTTTGAATTTTTACAAAAGTCGTCTTTGATTTATCGTTTATCGTTCTTCATTTTTTTGGACTAACGGTAAGTGAATGAGCGATAATTTTAGAAAACTTTGCAATAACGAGGTAAACGGTTTGACCTCAGCGATAATATCGTTTTAATCGCTCATTTCATCGCATGCGGCAACCACATATATAATTTATGTATTTAGACTTGTTTAATTTTATCGTTACATTTGTTGTCCCGTTCGCGAACGATGAACGACGAGTTTTTGACGAACGATAAGGAAACTTCTTATCGTTAATGTCCTTTTCAGATGCTGTTCTAGATCTTTGTTACACCAATGTCTCGTTAATCTTAGATATGGTTGGAAGGATAGAGACAGGGTGGAAAGTGCTGGATCAGTGGGAAAGCTTCCTTAACCTTTGAAGACGGGTGTGGAAATCTGGCTCCCTCACATATCCGAACATGCTGAAATCGTGAATTACATTGAACCATGCATAGTTTTCTCCCGCTCAAAATTGAGAGGGAGTTTTTTCTATCACTCGTTGGCGTAGCAAACGTGAGGACATTCATTATTCATTTTTCCCTTCCTAAGCAGGGAGGGTTCTTTATTATTGATTATTCAGGTGTGTTTTTGGCGTAACATCGGTGAGAGCGTTTTTTTACCAATTCTTCGGATTGAGAATGCTCATTTTGGAATCCTATATTTTATGTATAAATAAGGAGGTTTCCTCCTCTTCCATTCATTCACATTTTCTTTTATATATTTCATTCACATTTCATCTCTAACTCGAAATATTTACTTCCACGTTTTCATACCTATCACTTCAACCTACTTTATTTCTTGTTTAGTTAATTGAAGAGAAATCTTAATGCTTGTGTTAAATAAATATATATTCACTTGAAAAGTATTTATTTCATAGTACAATATACAGTCAACTTATTCTATCTAGGGGTCATAATTCTCACAACGGGGAAGACAATAACAGCCCTTTAACAGCGATGGGAAAGATGCCAGAAAAAAGTGAACATTAATTACATGTGAATAGGAGGAAGTTAGCATACTAGAACCCTTTTTAAGGATGGATACTGGAATGCCATCCACCCCCATGGCCTCCGTAGGCTTCAATGAAGCAATAATCTTGCCATACTCAGGATCACTATAATAAATAGCTATCCTGCCAGCACTAAACAAAAGAGAAATGGAACGACATTGTCTTTTCAGGCCAGCCTGACATCGGGGAACGATATATCATCAAGACCCGCACGTAATGGGTTAATTTTATCTACATAAACTGATTTATAGTCTCAGCGGCACCGGGAATCACCCACAGTAGCAATACCATTTACATTCAGTGAAGCGGGAAGAGAGCCTGGGACTTGCCGAGTATGTTATTTGCCAGACCCCAGAGTGTGTTCGGTTTATTTTTCGCAGTGTGAATCTTAGTCAAGTTTGACTTGAAGCTATCGCGCTAACAAGTGAAGAGACCCGATTACGCAGGCGGCGGTATTCATCTCCAGAGGCACGGTCGCAGGTGTTCATGAGGTCCAGTGTATCTTTGGCCAGATAATGAGCTTGAAATTCGACGGACCTTAATTTTCTACTGGGAATGGCAACATCCATGGCAGCGGTGATACCCTTCTCCAGAAACTCGAATGCCCCGTCTAGGTCCTTGATGGTATATATGTCTTCCCATGGCCACATGTTCAGGTTGCTTCCAGTTCGAGGATTCGAAGGGCCTTAAAGTTTCGTCTCTTAATCTCCATCAAGGACAGTTTTGGTTCTCGTTGTATCGATGCAGGCGACCACAGGGCGGTGATCAGAGCTATAGTCCCCAAAGCATTTACGGTCAATCCTAACCCCAGAGTGATATACGTAGTCGAGGCAGGAAGTGCGATGAACTCCGTTGAAGAGACCGTCGTACTTCCATGTGGATGGGGTGGTTGCATAAGTGAGACCAGAAGACTCTGTAGCATCAATTGGGGAATGGAGGAGCGGCCTCCGGGTATAGGATTTATCCACCATCTGTGCATATCGAGATTGAAATCGCCCATTACAATGATTGAGCCACAGGAATTTGCAGCGGCAGAAATTTGAGCGGTGAGGCTGGCATTGTTCCTTCTCCATTGAGATGCCACGGTCTTAGTATCGAAGGACGAGAACTGCCTATACATACCCCCAACAACTAGTTTTGGTCGATGTAGCTCAATCCAGACCGACTGGCAGGCGTAGACATAATATCCTTTCTTAGTCTGGCATCAGCACCATGGCTAGGATGGACTTGATGAGAGCAATGACACATATACTTTTCTTCGCTGGGAAGAACATTGGGTTTGTAAGAAGTGTAGCCATCATGCTTCAGATGCTCGCAGCAAAAGGTATGACTCTGTCTCCGTATACCTCAATAAATGTTTAGAAATTATGATACTATTGCTTATCAGGTTGAACATCAAATGTATGTCATCTTGAAGGAAAGAGATAATTAAGGATGGATAAAAAAAACAACCGGGATACCATTTCCCGATCCTGTACTATGCCCTGATTCACGGTCTTCACGAGTGCCATGAAAAAGGTTTGATTGTTCATGCTGGGCAATATTGTACCTACCAACAGACTTGTGGGCGTTCGCAACCTGAGCGTTCGCCCGTTCGATTTGAAAAATATTCCATTCAGGCGTGCGTCTGTTCAATTTTTAGCGTTCGTTGAAGCAGTATCCATTATTTTCTATTTCAAATTGAAATAAATCCCTAATAAAAAAAAGACTGTCCTCCTTTTATCCCACAATTGCACTTCTTTATGTAAAAAGTCTTCACTTTTTCTGAAGTGACATAAGAACATTTGCTGAACTTCTTTATGAAAACGTTCACATTTTTAACAATATAAATTGAATGGACGATCGCCAACAAAAAAAAATCTGTGTCGTCCGTTCATTTATATTCCGTTCAGGCGTTCGATTTTGAACGTGCGTTCGGTGACGGCGTTCTTCTCCGTTCAATCCACAACCCTGATCCTAGATGAGCGTGGTTGTGACAAATATCTGATTAATAATACTTTTTTTTGTTCGTAATTATTCCGAAGACGTTGCGAATAGTTAACATATAATATGCAAAATATAATTTTTTAGATATCCGGTCATCGATCTTCCCTTCCCCTTGGCTTTTTGGCATTATTCATGGAATTTCACGCTTATTTCTTTCTTTGCTTAGCGTGAAGAATTGCTTCAAGGCAGTGATAATTGTACATAATATAGAATATTCAATTCAAATGATTCGTATTTACCATTGATTGAAGCCCATGAAGAAAGATACTCAGTGTTTTTCATCATCATATTCTGAGCTACCTTGTGTTGATGTTGTTACCTACCAGTGCCTGCCGCGAGTTAAGTGTTCCACATTTTATTATTATTTTTCAAGCTTACTTTCTTTCCAACCAATCATGAACAAGAAAAAGTCCAGGAGTGTTTCCTTTCCATGGTGTACCAATTAGAAAAATCATTTAAGCAAACTCTGCAAGTGTGATAAATATATTCTTTCTAAAATAGATTTCTTACTCGCTCCAATCTTATTTATGAAAAGCGTGTGAGCAAAAGAGATTTACTTGAGTGAAGGGTCTCTACAAATATTTGCACGCATATCAATATTATCCCAATTTCAATTAATATTGCTTTGCGGATTTTTGTGAAAATTATCCAATTATGTTTCTCCTTACCATATCCATTATACTTGACCTATTTGCCATTAAGAGAGATCCTTATTGACTTAAATATTATCTTACTTTGTACATTCATGCTCATGATATATATATATCTATATTTTTTTTTGATTTCTCATAAATGAATTGATCCTTCCACCCTACCTGATTTTTTGTAGAATTTGGATTGTATCGAAAATATTCTTGCACTCCAATAGGTGTTTTTTGGAACTCCTTTTCAATCACAAGATTTTGTAATAAATTGTCCAATAACCCTGTGACACAACTTCCAAACGTCTGTCGATAATGGCGGTAGAATCCTTCTATTCCAAATTTATCATATTTGTACTAATTTTAAATAACTCTTAATGGTCTAAGTTTACATAATTTTCGAACCCATCAACAGAAAATCATGGGTCAAAAGCCCCTTAATTCACAATTAATGGTCGCCAATTATAATTATTGCTTAGAAACTACATCACAAATATATATAAATAATCCACTATCTGCCTGATTCTTCTTTTGCCCTCTACGCACGAGGAATTACAAGAATGTTTGCAAATAACACATGTTTGGTAATATAAGAAATCAAATATTAATATATTAACAAATTCGATATTTTATTACAATATGTATTATAAATGAAAAATAACAAATGCATCACCTTGAGCATTTTCTCTATGATTCCTTGGGTCTCCCATGGACCTGCGTAAGGACTTCTCCACTCTCACTGAAGAGCGTTCCCTTAAGGAACTTCCCTTCAGAGAAGAGTCCTTCAAAGAGTTTCTTCCCAGACTCCTCATAGTACATGATCCCATTTCCATCATAAGCCCTTTCTTAAAGCTCCCAACATAGCCCTTGATGCCGTTCCTGTAGTAGAGTTTCCATTACCGGACTTCTCGCCTCGAGTGAATGCGCCCTCATACTCCAGGTTCCCGTTGTCGTAGTATTCCTTCTTGTGGTCCCTTGGAAGGAGGATTGTGGTCACATTTGAGTCCTTCTCCTCCTGGGAGCTGTCCTTCCCGGGCTCATCTGAAACATCGGAGAATACATTACACTATGTTTTAGAGCCGGGCTGCCGATTGATATTGGTACTTTTGTAGATCGATACTATCACCGGTAGATTTTTTCGATCAATATCGATCATTTTGACGGTTTGTGAGAATCGGTACGCTGCCAAATACTGATACAGCTTTCAATCGGTAGATTGTTATGCATCTTTAAAAATACTATTTTCAAACATTATTTAGATCGGTACTACCGACGGTAGTTATGTTTGAACGATTTTCTACCAAATCCAGCGGTTTCATTATTATTATTTTGTTGAAGCTGAAATATCTTCATACAGACAATAATATATATAGAACTTATGAGAAGGAAGAAATTAGACTAGTTTAAACAGTTTACTTATCTGAAAGAAAACTGCGTTCCCTATATTGAGTCAGTTGTTTAAATTATTGTGTTGTGTTTTTGATTTTTTTTTTCTATTAAGGGACACAAATTTTAACAAATAGAAGATTTTTGTACAAAAAATGTAAAATATATTATTATTTCGATTCCTTTCACATGGGAAAACATAATTTTTTTGAACTGGCTTCCTCTTTTTGAAGCTGATAAGCATTTTATTTAGCCGCCAGTGTGATATAATTTATTGCTTTTAACTGGTGAAGTTATAAGGAAAATTGTTTTCACTTCATTGAACGAATGTTCAAGTAATAATGTAATACTGATAAGATCGGATCATTAAATACTCTTGTTTTTATATATTACATTTGGAGAGGAGTACATCCAGATGAATTCCAAAAGGATTGCACTACGAATAGTAGTTACTCTTTTCATACTAAATTAAGATATGACTTTTTAATGAAGTATAACCATAGAGATATAAAGATAAAGAGAGCTGATTCCCTTCAATAGCAGAAAACATCGTCGTTCAGCTGTATTCTGTGTGTTCAAAATAAACAAAGTAATTTGTACTACGTCATCGTAAGCTGATCATCATAGAGATAGATTCTATCTCAATGATCAGCTTACGATGACGTAGGTCAAATTACTTTGTTTATATTGGATACAAAATACAGATGAAGGGAATAAGCTCTCTATATCTTTTATCTCTATGTTGTGAACACAATGACGTATTTCTCTGAAGAATCCAATAAGCTCTCCATATTTTTATATCTCTATGAGTATAACATAAACAAATTTAGGGGGTAATGGTGCAGGAAAAAAAGGTTATAGAAAAATGGCATTGAAAAAATAGGCAAAATAGGGAATGAAAATAAATATGTAAAAATATATATACGAATTAGGAATTCGTTATAATCCATTCACTCTCCCTTGATTGAACGAAATGTACATAATAGATTACTAAAATGAAACCTCCTGAATTCGAATCTGGCCTTAATTTTTTATGAGTACTATTTTAAAATACGATTATAAAAATAACAATTTTGGTCACTCTCCCTGGATTGAACGAATGTACATAGATTCTAAATTGAGACCTCCTGAAACCAAATATTTTCTGTGGCACATCTAGATTTTTTTAACGGTCACTTTACGATTAGAATTATTTATATATACGATTCTTCGTAAGTATATTAAGTGTAGATTAAAAGTAATTAAATAATACTTTTCATGAAGAATTAAAGATTAGTCAATCAAATTATAATTTTCCTTCCATTGAAGGTCCTGGTATGAACTCCAACTGGTGAAAGTAGCTAAATTTGGTAGTAAGAAAACACTTTTTTTTTGTAATTTTTTGTTAAATATCGTTAAAATGATTTAGCTAAAACAAGGGTCTCGAATATGGGTATATGGTCTCTTTTGAAGAATTTCTTAATTTAGCTACTTTTCACCAGTTTTGAGTTCATACCAGAACCTTCAATGGAAGAAAATAATTTGAATTACCAATTTTGAATCTTTCATTCGACATGAAAAATATCATTTTATTATTTTTCTTGTACATTTAATGTACTTACGAAGAATTGTATTTGAAAATAGTTCTCATCATAAAGTAACCGTTTATAGAAAAAAATTTTCAAATCTCTAATTTGCATATTTCAATGCCATTTTTCTATCCTTTTTTTACACCCTAAATTTGTATACTTTTATTTCTACACTTTTTCTCTACCATTTCTTACCGACACCTGATATGCAGAAAGCAAACAAAAAGATCTTGTTTTTTGCTTTCTGTATATGATTTTTCCTAAGAAATTTTTTAAAAAAATTTATACTTTTATTTCTACACTTTTTCTCTACCATTTCTTCCGGACCCATCATATGAAGAAAGCAAACAAAAAAGATTTTTTTGATTCATTGTTTAATTAAAGAGCCTTATTACCAAGCGGTGTGCATATGATTTCCTTTTCCAGCTGAACGCACCACTCACTCAAGGTGCAGTTATCATTTATCCCACAGCCCGAGGGATTACAGCTCAGGTTGAAGAGGCCACAGTAGTCCAACATCATGGGATACATCCATTCCAAAACTGACGTCATATTGGCATCCAAGTCCACTCCTCGAAAGTTCTTATCCTCAAACAAATGCAGAATGGATCGGAGCTCACGCTGATAACTCTGGGATTAAAGGAGTCCTGGTTCACGAGATCAATGACCTGCTTCGTCCAGTCAATAAGGTCCGTGGATATAAAGCTCCCATAGGTGGATATGACGGTCCGTTCCACAAATTTAGAGCTGATGCGATCACTTGTTAATTCATTGTGACTGCAGTTGCGTTTGTCATTCTCTATTTTGAACCCTAGGATTTGCGAGCCTGCAAGGGTGTTGCAGGCCTTTAATTCGTCATTGTCGCTGAGGGAACGCTCCTTGAAGGAGTAGCGACGCTCAATTACGATCTTGGTCCCCATTTCGGAGGTGCTAGCATAATGTGTTCCGAATTCGTTAATGAATCGACGGAGCTCCTTTTTCTTTCTTTCCTCAGATTGGGGCGTGACCTCGATCAGTGCTGAAATGAAATAACTTATATTGATAACGGTCTCGGAGATAGATTATCACTTGGATGTTTTAATTCTAAAAACAACAGGGACTATATTGAGACTGACCAAAATTGAGAACTCTAATAAGACAGGTTTCTAACTGAAAATCTTTGTTAAATTTTATATCAGCATTATTTAGTCATTTTTTCTTGCACTCCAACCCGATCTTGAAGCTCTTTTCCACTCAGATTGAGACACCCCCGAAACGTTTCAACAACATCTTCTGGTGACGAAAATATTTGGCCATGTATATTTTTTTCTTGATGAGCGGGAATATGATGAAGTCATAGGGTTCCAAGTCCGGGCTGTACAGTGGATGGCTCATCAATTCAGCATAAAAAACCTGGATTTGAGTCGATGTGTTAGAGCTTACATTGTCATGGTGAACAAGGATTCGTCTTCTTTTGTTTGTTTTTCGGTTTTCTCCAAAGATTTCAGGTCAACAAATGTTGGTGTACCACTCAGAATCGACTGTCCAACAATGTTCAAGGAGAATAGTGTCCACATGAACAATTTTGTCGAAGTAACAGGCGACCATTTGCTTTAAAGTGCTACTTGTACAAACATGTATTATTTACACTTAGACAGACTCTTGCTTAACTCAAAAAGTTTGAAAAAACTTATCACCCATCTGTAAACGCTATAAAGGCCGCCTTGGAGAGGATAATAACTTTTTCAAGAGGATCTGCTCCAAGTTCTAGTCAAGTATCAAGACCTGCTTTGAGATCGATGACGGCCATTTTGAGAACCTCAGATCCTTATCAACAGTTTATCAAATATTATATTAACTAATTTGTAAATATAAATTTGTAGGTAGATCAATGGCAATGAGTGGCTAATCAGGGAATACAAAAACCTGGATTAAGAACTCCTTCCTTTTATGTCAAAGTTTAACTACCTTGGTAACAAAGACAACTAATAGGAGCTTCCTCCTTTCCCTTTTCTTTTTTGCGAAAGTAGTTGAACTTTGACATAAAAAGGAGGCAGTTCCTATTCCAGGTTATAGTATTCCCTGGCTAATGTAAATCCCCTGCAGGCTGTTTATCCAAATAAATGTTGATCAACATTGCATCATTTTTCAAACTTAATTTATTTGCTTTGTCAAAAGGACGCAAGGCTCACCAACATTTGCAGTCTTTGTTGTTGTTTAATCACATCTGCTGTCTTTAGTACTTTGTTTATGGCATGTGTTATATGCACGAAACTTTGTCGTAAAAATGCATATAAATTTGCTGTTTATTGGTAGAAGGTGATCTCTTGAATTGTATATGTTGATATAATTTATAAAAAAGAGAAAGATAACTTAGAATTCAAAAACAACCCTGAAAAAGAGCACAACTACTTTGCAAAACTCTCGTCCTCCTAGACAAATCCATTGTACATGTATACTCAAGTCTCGCTTTTAAGGCTAAGTTGACGACGACAGATCCAAAAGCATCGATGGTAGATCGAGTTCAGATGATCATCAACGACGTGGACAAGGTTCCACTAATGCTAGACCACGGGAATGTAAAAAAGCTTAAAGAAAAATGAAACTTAAGAGCTTAAACAAAGTCGTAGTGGAATCGTCTGGACCCCTGGCCTGATGGATATGGAGGCTTTAACATCTTCTACATCACCGTTTTTTTGGACGCCAATATGGATGTTAGGACCAGCTGGCCACATCCAACCTCCTCAGGGTCCCTCCTCCCATTTAAAGCAACTTGTGGAATGCCTGGTGTGGAACGCACCTATGGAATGCTGTAGAAATGGTAAAATTTTGTAACTCCATCCCTGTTGAAACGCTTTCATTTTGTCTTTTTGAATAGCGCTTTCTTCTTTTAGTTTTAGATATTCATTTCTGCTTATAGATTTATGTCCTATATTATGGATTTAATTCATTTGTTCAGCTGATAAAACATCGTTATATATATAATGTATTAGATTACAGAGCTGTAACTCAATTGAACAATAAATGGAACAAAAGAACAAGAAACAGTGCTTAAATAATATTTTTTAGTTTAAAATGTAAAATAGTTTCTAGAATATTTTAATATTAATTTAATATTAAAAATTACTTTCAAATCCATTTGTTGAGGATTCAGCATGTTGAGTTTGTACTTGAGGCACGTTTATTTAATGACATATTTAAAGTGTTCCTTTTAGTAATATCCTTCATCATCTTTTGTAAGTCTTTCAACTGCTGCATTAAAGGGCCTTCAACACTTCTACATACTAAATTCCTTTTTAGTACTTGACTTCAATTTAAGAACTCTTTTTTATTGCTCTTCTTCCTCATATTAAAAATACTTTAAGAAGTAATAAACATGAATTGCTCATCTTCATTTAAGTTTAAAAGAAAAAAAAGCTTTAAAAAGCGTTTCAAGTTATTGAGAAGTATACTTATAATACTTGAAGGCTCAATACTAATAGGTTGAATTTTCTTGGAAAGGGTTGTAAAAAGTTATTTAAAGCCGTTAACATCAAATTGACCATTCTAGAGAGACTCTTTGAAATCCACAGAAATGATAAATATCAAAGAAGTATTTGGCAAATCCCTTACTTTTTTATATAAATATTGAAAATAAAAATGTCCTCCTCATCTTCATTGATTCACTGCTGCTCAAATATAAGTAAGTTACAAAACATTTTAAGTTATTGGAAGAGTATATTTATATATTTTTGTTCTATCATTTATTCCAATCATATAAAAGGCTCGACGTATAATGCTAAATAGCATGTAAAATTGTCTGAAGGGTAAGAGAGGCCACAAAAAAGATTACCAAAATGAATATAAAAGTATAAGAAAAGGAATTTAAACCATAGAAATATAAAGATACAGAGAGCTGATTCCCTTCAATAGCAGAGAAATATCGTTCAGCTGTATTCTGTGCCCAATATAAACACAGTAATTTGTACTATTGTCATCGTAAGCTGATCATAGAGATAGAAATATTTGTTTGTATTGGGCAATATGACGAACTTCTCTGAAGAATCCAATAAGTCCTCGTTGTCTTAATATCTATGATTATAACGAATAACTAATGGAAAAGAAGGACACACAAGGGTTTATGGAGTGATGATCAAGTTGATATGGTAAGGAGGGGGGGGGGGGATAAATTATCTAAACAAATAAAAGCAGAAAGGAACAAGTCACTGTGAACGAAAAACTTGGTCTTTCTTCTTATGATTGAAACTATATGTGTGGGCAAGGGTCGGTTCCTATTTATCGCGGAGTAGATCACATTATTAGGAATGCAAGACTCAATGTATGTATATAGATAATGTTGAATGTCTTTCTTTCAAAATGGTTATAAGAAGTCGTACCACCAAATTGGCATTCTAAAGTCACCATTCACAAACCACTGGTATCGAAAATGCTATACATCTATATGGATGATCAAATTAATAATGCAATAAAGTACTTTTTTTGTCTGAATAGAGACTTCTATACGAATCTGAAAATGAGCTCGCAGAAAAATTAATTATGATTGCTATTCGGTAGGTAACGCATTGAACTCCTATAATGGTATTCAATGCTTTACTGACTGTAAAAAATCAATAACAATATTGGACCATCATTTGCAGAATCCTATATTTTTTTACAGGCTTGTAAGCGATCAGGAAAAAAATAGCGATCCGATCAAAAATAGCGATCACAAATTCTTTGCGATATAGCGATATAACGATCAGGGATTTTTCCGATCAGCGATCCGATCAATTTATTTGCGATCAACAAAAAATTAGCCATGTAATACTAATTCTAAGTAAAAATTAAAATGTATATACAGTCAAACCTTTACAAGCATTAATCTTTATATGGCAATGGAATGGTTGTTTTTTCCAATAGCCTATGAGCTCCAAAATAACGACTTCTCCATAGTCGCCTGTCTGTATATTTTAAGACAAAAATATCATAATGATTGTTTCTCATAGCCTATGAGCTCCAACACTCTGGCTCCACAATTGACATATGTCTGCATACTTTAAGACAGGAGATGCCAGAATAATGTTTCCATAGCCTATGAGCTCCAAAACAATGACTTCTTCATAGTCGCCTTTCTGTATATTTTAGGACAAAAAATATATCAGGATAGCACACACTGGCTTTTTCCATTAGTATTGGTCTGTATTTTGTGTTTTCCAAACAAATATTAGTTGTTGGAATGGATTTTGGTCAATGTGACAGCTAGTTAAGTTATAAGAAATGTAGGGTTTGTCTCCAAAATCCATATTACAAACATTTTTTCTTTTTTAGTTATTTATACAAATTGATCGGATCGCTATTTTTAGTGATTTTCCTACGATCAAAAGATATAAAGATCAGGACCTTTTGCGATACTCCGATCAGCGATCAAATATCGCTATATCGCTATTGATCGCCGATCAGAAAAAACTCCGATCAACAAGCCTGTTTTTTTATAATTCAATCAGCTGGTCAACTCAATGATGAGTCCACTGTGTTTTAAGCTGAGGTTTAGACTATCCTAAGGGCAGCCCGTTTATTATTTACAAAAATCAAATTCAAAAGCTGACCGACTCGCAAAAGCTGGTTCAAGATCAAATATAAAAAGGACACTTCTATTCCAGATTATTTTGTGCTATACCCGGAGGAGAGGGGTCTTTATAAGGTCTTCTGATAGACACGGGACAGTTCCGGTAGACAAAGTAAACTATGACTTCCAAAGCCAGAGCAAAATGTGTCCAGAAGATTGATTAAAGTTAGTCGTTCATTTCAATGTGTTCAAAGACAGCTAATAACTGGTCATAACTTTCTTAGATATCACCAGTTATTGTTGAGTAAATATCTCCTTTGTAAGTGTCGTTTTTGTCGACAGAATGATGAAACGTTTAATAACTTGTTGGAGGAGTTTGATTTCTTTTATTCCTAAAAGAAGGATGACTCAAAAATGCTTTAATCAACAGAGCTAAAGTAGATTTAGTCACTCTTAGAAATTGTAGCATTGGTTACCTGTTTGGCCTCTTCTCGAGGTAGAATGAGTAAACAACATGGTTAAAATGGTTGTGTGTTCTAGGGAACGGGCTAAGATACTCGTTTATTCGATTTCGCCTTGGATCAAAGACTCGAATCTCAATTTTTTACTATTTCCTGAAGTAATTTGGAAGGTTTTGAACCAAAGTACACTATTGCTTATATCCACACGGATGCAATTCTGCTGAACCAAATAGACAAAAACCCTGCAAAAAAGTAAATAATTAATGCTAAAGTGAACAAAATTTTTTTGACATAACTTGCTCAATTTAGATGAGAAATAGTGTTTGACCAATACTTGGGTGTATTTCTTTCAAATACTTGCCTACCCATGTATTTGGACCATTTTATCGTGCGACATCTTTCATTTTTTGCCTATATGGTTCGATCGAATTGCAGGATCCGACAGGATATAAATAAGCATACTAGCATAAAAATTAGTCACTCGAACCTAGGATCTTATCAATGAGGTAGACCAAAAATGACCATCCCCTCTCGGGAGTATTCGAATCTGTGCCCCCAACATTGAGAGTTGAACACGCCTTAAAGCAGACGGCTATCGCACTCCCTTTTCTATATTGGGTCATTTCTTCCTGTTCAATTTTTTCTTGAACCATTTATTCATGGGTCGTTTTTTCTGGGTTCATTTATGTAATATTTATTTTCATCTGACAAGGACTTCTAACATATCTCGTTGTCTTAATAATAAATTTACTCAATGAAGCCCCTTTCATTTATTGCGGCATGATCAAAATCTCTATTGCCCATTACCAGCTGTCAAATATTAAACCAATCAAATAAAAACATTTTTATGGGATTATTGTCTACTCTTTCCCCAGATACCTTACTTCCCTACAATATATTTGTTTTCAACATTTCTTCATTTCCAGCACATTTCTCTCACCTCTGACACTGTCGACGAAGGGATCCAGAAACTGTTTTGCAGACAAGTCTGCAATGTCCACTTTGTGCGTAATGCAAGTGGCTTGAGATACAGCAATGGAGCCTCGATCCTTGTGGAAGAAGTTCTTCATTTGAGAGACTTCGTTTGACCTTGACCAGGATCGAGAGTAGAGGGGAGGGAATCTGTTGGAGAGGAGGTTGTTCATGATGTTGACGGACATTTCAGGAATGATCTCTATCCCGTATCCGATTGTTGAGGTCTTGGTCTTACCATCCACATAGGTGACGTATTTGTCATATACCTCGGAGTCCCAATCCGCGTCACACTAGTAAATAGAGGCAATTTAATTTGTAGTCATCACTAATATTTTGAATAAATAATATTTTAAGATTTTTATTTGTTAAAATTGTTGGTAAAACACTAAAATACTTAACAGGCACATGCTCTGAGGCTATGGATGCAATAACGTCGTCAAAAGAGAGATTCTCAGAATGATGACGTCAGAGATTCACCTCACATAGCCTTATGATTACATCTCCCTTGCTTAGTCCTTCCGGCTAGTGCCAAATTACGTTCCGGTGAAGGGGGTTGATTTTATTAGCTAAAATAGCTAAAAAGCACTTTCTCCCAGACTTTGGCAACTTATATCGGCGATCAATAGCGATATAGCGATATTTGATCGCTGATCGGAGTATCGCAAACGGTCCTGATCTTTATATCTTTTGATCGTAGGAAAATCACTAAAAATAGTGATCCGATCAATTTGTATAAAATAACTAAAAAAGAAAAAATGTTTGTAATAAGGATTTTTGAGACAAACCCTACATTTCTTAAAACTTAACTAGCTGTCACATTGACCAAAATCCATTCGAACAACTAATATTTGTTTAGAAAACCAAAATACAGTCTAATACTAATGGAAAAAGCCAGTGTGTGCTATCTTGATATATTTTTTGTCCTAAAATATACAGACAGGCGACTATGTAAAAGTCATTGTTTTGGAGCTCATAGGCTATGGGAAACATTTATTCTGGCATCTCCTGTCTTAAAGTATGCAGACATATGTCAATTGTGGAGCCAGAGTGTTGGCTATGAGAAACAATCATTCTGATATTTTTGTCTTAAAATATACAGACAGGCGCCTATGGAGAAGTCGCTATTTTGGAGCTCATAGGTTATGGGAAACAACCATTCCATTGCCATATAAAGATGAATGCTTATAAAGGTTTGACTGTATATACATTTTAATTTTTACATAGAACTAGTATTACATAGGTAATTTTTTTGTTGATCGCAATTAAATTGATCGGATCGCTGATCGGAAAAATCCCTGATCGTTATATTGCAAAGAATTTCTGATCGCTATTTTTGATCGGATTGCTATTTTTTTCCTGATCGCCCACAAGCCTGTATATATATATATATATATATATATGTAATTGTTGGATATCCCTTACTTTGATCTGAGCATTGGCAGTGATGAACTTATCGTTCAAGGCCATGTGTCCTTTTTATTGGCCTTCACCATGGGCACAAAGATCTGATTACGGATCCCTGGATCGGAGTCACCTCGCGGAGGATTGGGATTCCCCATGGGAACGTCGTAGCCCCGCATTGCCTCTTCTAGATTCGGATAGGCCACATAGTTGGGATCACAGTATGGACAAATCATAAAGGACAGCGCTTTTGAGGGGGCAAAACAACTCAAACTTAGGAGAAAGGGAAAGAGGCACTGTTTCATTTTGTATTGAGGGCTGAACTGGAGGAAATAGTAACTTCATAGAAGTCCGATTTTAATATGCTTTAATGGCATTTCACATCCATCATTAAACTTATGTTATGCGAAAAGTAGTATGTAGCTATGCACATATGATATGACCTGCAAGGACACTTTATATATTCATAAATGTCGAAGAGATACCAAATCTAAAATTACTTAAGAGTATGAGTGAATATATTTTAACCAAGAATATAATAATCATACTTATAATCACTAACGTGAAGTTCCTATCATAACATAAAGTTATATAACCATTATATACCCTGAAGTGTGACCCTTTGTACACATATAATAATATATGTGATCGTTCAAAGATTGCATTTTATTTATTGTATATTATGTATTGTATAAATATATATATAAACAATAGTATATGTATTGTTTAGCCTAACCGAAAGTATGACCAAGAATACTAAAGAAAAGGTCGCAATAAAGTTATCAAAAACAGAGAAGCCAGAGAACTACAGAAAAGGAAAACATCCAACACAACAATCTTCTTAGGCCTTATCGGACCTGAATTGCACTTTTATTTGATGCCTTGGAACTTAATTCTGATTGTCTAAGAACTTCTACCGAGACATGGGAACATAACTCCTTTGACCTAAAAGCGTTGGAATTTTTAAACTCAGTAAAAGTGACGGATGATCTGAAAGAGGAGTAAAAATGATTAGTGACTTCGCTACAAAGATAAAAACGGATGAAAAGCAGAGACATCATTTATTACAAGTTGTTAAATACAACAGACCAAAATCAACAATCTTAAGAAATCTACAATGAATCACTGAAAAAAATGTTTTCATTGAAATTATATTTGCTTAAGCAAATATAATTTGCTTTTTGTAGATCTTTGTAGAACTTTTGTAGATCTTATGAATAAAATTTGACGACTAACGATGTCCTTAACCAGAAAAACGTAAACCATCCCTCCGTCATCCTCAAAAGGCTTCCCTCAGGGAATTCTTCGCAGACGGCGTCGTTATAAAAACAAATTCACCTATCTACCAACCTACCTACTTATCACTTCCCACCTAGAGAGAAAATAAATAATAATATTGGATACAGTAAACCTTCAAACAAAGAATGCATCATATTTCAAGGACATAATATCAGAATATGGGACCCCATGTTAACTCTGAGGGAACACTATTTAAAGTACAGAATCTTCTCCGGAGTAAATTTTACGAGTAGTCTGCTACATACAAAATGAGGGGTGATATGTTCCTTGTGTGAAAGCCGCAAAACTGGATATCATATCTCTGAAAACATTTTTGAAGATGCATTTACATTAAAAAAATTTATAACCATGTGTTTTTTAACCACATGTCTTTCTCATTATAGTCTTTGTATAATATGTAGTAATTTTTTGTTGTTGATTATTATTAATTTATTGTCTGATTGAATAAATATGTCTCCCATTGGGATTTAATTTTTTAGATTTATAGTTATATCAGGAATAAGAGTCAAAAGGCAGGGATTCTTACCACGGATGCTAAATTATTTCAAGTAATTTTGATGACAGAAAAGGTTCTTTTTATTTTTGGATAAAGTTTCCATTCTTAGTATGACTTAATGAAGTCATTTATATACTTTACCTTGAAACATTGATTCCCTTTTCTTTTCTATTATAAAATATATTTTTTAGTTACTTTTCATTGAACATGAAATGAATGTGACTTCTGCTTATTCTAATGACATCCACAACCACCACACACACACACACACACACACACACTATATATATATATATATATATATATAGGTTGTTCCATAAATAATGAGGTCGACCAATTAAAACTCAATACTTTCATCATATCAACAAAAAAACCTTCTCAATCAGTACACATAATCCCCTCCGACTACAATGACGTCGTGGCAGTGTCCCCGGAGCTTCCTGAGTTGGTCGTAGACCTCGTCTTCACTGACCCTCCTCATCGCCCGCTGAACGGCGAGTGTAGCCTCCTCGTGGCCCCCAAACTCGTCCTCCCGGAGCAGGTGCTTCAACTTCCGGAACCGGAACCTGTCACACAGGTTCAGGTCGGGTGAGTAGGGTGACTGTTTCACCAGTTCCGCGTCCTTCCGGGTCAGGAACTCCCTGGTATTGGTGGCAGTGTGGGGACGTGCATTGTCCCACATGAAGAGATAATCATTCAGCCGGATCTTGTCCTTTTTCAGGCTGAGAAAGCGCTTCCCAGTCGTCCTCAGGTATCATGGTGTTCTGGTCGGCTGTGGTCCCGGCAGGTAGTGCAGTGAACGATACCCACCTCGGCTTGCAGGTGAACCCCATCAGAATCATCGTCTTCCTCGCTGTCTGTTTCACACGGGAGGGGGGTTGAGAACCGGGCCCTTGTGGGTTCCGCCAGACTTGCCTCCGCTCTGCCAAATCCCAGTAGAACCAGGACTTGTCCTGGACTAACAGATGTGAGATGAGACCCCAGAAAGTCCTCCCCGTGGTCCTGGAACAGCTTCAGAAGGTCATGACAGCACTTCACTTGCTGCGTCTTGTTGGCTTCAGAGAGCTGGTGAGGGACGAGCACGCTGAGGAGGTTTCGGAGCACTAGATCCTCCGTCAGAACCTGAAAACAGTTGTAGATGGTAGGGACACCTCTGAAGCAACTTGTCGAGTGGTCATTTGGGGGTTATCCTCGACCAAGCGCTTCACACGGGCCACATTCTCCTCTGTCCTTGTCTCCGGAGACGTCCAGGACAGGTCTATCTGCAAAGCCTATCCTGGTGAGCTTGATCAGGATCAGAAGTTGGAGCGAAAGTTGGGAGTCTCCATTTTCAGCGGCAACCTAATATATATATATTATATTACATTACAAAATCGGTCAACATTACGAGGTCGCGCAACGAGGTCAAAGTTTTAAAAATTTAATAAAAATATAGTTTTCCGCAAAATGACGCATATAATGGATTATAAATGCGTCAGAGACAAAGTCAAATTTTGAGAGGATACCTTGACGCAAATCTAAGAAACACATTATTTTTATTTTTTTCATAATCGATTTCTTATAGGTCAATACAGGCTCTGAATCATATGATGTAAACTCAGATTGTACTGAATTCTGAATTGATAGAATGCAACCAAGGTCATTTTTGGATTTATCATCCAAGGTTTACTAAGCTTAAAAGTACTATTTTACTCTGAAGCGAACAAGTCATCTTCTACAGGCGAGTGAAGTTAATGATACAAAAAAGCTATGAAATATGCTAACAATACACACTCCATTTTTTCTTTGTTTTTACTGAAAACTTTGTTTTATTAAAAAACATCAAATATACGTCTGGTAGTAAACTAGATTTCCTTTAAATTAATAATTATTATTGAAGTCTGTAACGTCCACTATTTAGAAGAAATTTGCGAAAAACTATATTTTTACTAAATTTTTAAAACTTGACCTCGTTGCGCGACCTCGTAATGTTGACCAATTTTGTTCAAACTTTGTATGTCGTCTTCTTTTATCACCAAGGAACAGAAAATTCACAATGTTGCTAACATTTCAAACATTTGAAAAATAAGAACACCCTAATCTATATATATATATATATATATATATATATATATATATATATATATATATATATATATATATATATTATAATATATATAATATATATATATATATATATATATTATATATATATATATATATATATATAATATATATATATAATCTAAGACTAACTGAGAACGTTAAAATTACACTCCTATTAAATATATGAGGAAAATGGGGATGTTTAAATTATACTTGTATTAATCAGAGCCTGTTTCAAAGACATTCTCAAAATACAATACCGAAATACTAATAAGGTGTACCAATAATAATGGACTATCTTTGTACATACGACAGATTAAAGAGTACAACGGTATCGATCTTATCACATATTTTTTTGTTTAGTGAGAGGTTTGGTGCAGTCAATCGAAAGGATTAAATAGTTGAAAATTCCACCATAAAGTACTACTGCATCATTTTTATCACATATTTTTTCTATTTGGAGGGATGAGTGAGCTGACACAAGGTATACAAATAATCGCGCCATATACAGGGAGTACACGTATAATCCGGACTAACTTTGATCGGTTATGTCGTCTTTGTTTTTTGAGATATTGCAACGCACATATGTACGTTACTTCGCTTGCATCTTATCTATCTGCCAAAAAAAAGATTGAAAATCGGTCAACATTTAGCCATGGAAGAGGAGAAAAGGCATGAGATGTTCGCTTCCTTCCGTGCCGGGAGGAGTCCAAAGGAGGTCATAGAGTTCTTCAACTACCCAAAGTAGACCGTCTACGACTAGTGCAAGGCTTGGAACTCTTTCAAAAAGGATGATGCTCATCGCAAAAAGCATTTTCGGTCCCTGGGGGCCACCAGGACCGACGAGTTTGTCACAAGGACGGCAACAAATCCTACGCCAAGTTGGCCGCCGAGATGGATTGCTCCAAGCAGACCATCGCCAACACCATCAACAAGGACCTGGGCTACAGTTCGTATAAGAAGAGGCACAGGATGATCTTGACGGCGGGGACCAAGGAGTCCAGGAGGGTCAAGGCGGCGGCCTTGCTCAACAATTTCAAGCACGAGACGGCTGGTCTCCTCAGGTTCTTCTCCGACGAGATTTTTTTTGGCCAGGACCAGAATAGCAATAGGCAGAATGATAGGTGGATCTGCCGAAATGTTGACAAGGTGCCTGTCGTCAAGCACACGAAGTTCCCCTCCTCCGTGATGGTCCTGGGGGTGATCAGCAGTGAGGGGACGTCATGCCCCCCACCTCTTCGAGAAGGGCCTCAAGGTCAACACGGCCATCTACATTGACGTCATGAAGAACGTCGTGAAGCCCTGGATGGACCTGGGGCGAATGGGAGGCCCTATGTCTTCCAGCAGGACTCGGCTCCCGCCCACAAGTCGAGGGAGACCCAGGCGTGGCTGTTGGAGAACCTCCCCTACCACTGGAGCCCGGACTTGTGGCCCCCAGCTCCCCTGACTGCAACCCCCTCGACCATTTCTTCTGGGACATGGTCGAGAACAAGACCACAAGCACGCTCACAACACTCTCGACTCCCTCAGGGCCACCATCGTGGAGGAGTTCACCAATATGAAGAAGGACGTCGTCGCCTAGGCCTGTGGCCGCTTCAGGCACCGCCTCGAGATGGTCATCGCCGCTGATGGGGCTATATTGAAAAATAAATATCTATATGTGTGCCTTTCATTTAACAAAAAATTGTTGATAAATATTGATAAATAAATAAGTTACCAACAATTCAAAATTTGTTTTAATTAGTCCGGATTATACGTGTACTCCCTGTATATAAGTCACTGCTATCGCTGCTGCAAGTGGCAACACCGAATTACCGTTCTTTTTTCTTGATCCTACACAAGCAAGGCAAAAGAGTCGACGAAATCCACAAGGACTGCATCTTCCCTGGCATCAAGAGATGAAGAAAGGACTTAGAGTGTTAAGAAGGAGATACTCTCTGGACGTTCCTGGGGGACAAATGATGAAAAACGTCAACCAAGTGGACCGTCTGATCGAGTAACACTCCCGAATGAGCATTCCTGAGGGTACTACTGATGATTTCATTCCAGCCACAACCGTACCTACATAGGCTCATCAAAGATTATCTTGGTTTCATCTTCAATCTGAATTGCCTCGTCTCTCACCAACCAAAGGCAACGAGTGAAATGTTATAGGAACCTCTAGAATCCCTTCTGGAACCACTTTCTGGAAGACATCTTCGACATAAATTATATTCATTTTCTAAAAATACCGGAAAATAGTATTGGCAGTGGATTATGCTGACTAGCATATGTGTAAACCTATTTTAGAGGCCGTCTGTCAATAGCAGTCACTTGCGAATAGTGACCACCCAAAGTTTACTCACATAATAAAATTTTAAAATTATAAAACTTCTGTGTATGTATAGCAAACAACTATCTATTACAGGTATATATATATATATATATATATATATATATATATATATATATATATATATATATATATATATATATAATTGTTGAACGGAACGCAAAATTGAACGGCGTTCAGCTGAACGCACGTTCAATGAACGGAACGCTGAACGGAACGCGACTTTTTTTAACGCTGAACGTTGAACGCAAATAAAGAGTTTTGCGTTCAGCGTTCAATTTTTCCAAATATTTCTTGGACTTTTTTTGGAAAAATGTCATCAATACGCAGTACTTTTTTCGAAAATTATTTTCTAAAAAAAGCGTCATCACTACGCAGTACTTTTTTCGGAAATTCTTTTCTAAAAAAACGTCATCACTATGCATTACTTTTTTTGGAAATTATTTTCTAAAAAAGCGTCATCACTACGCAGTACTTTTTTCGGAAATTCTTTTCTAAAAAAAAGTCATCACTACGCATTTTTTTTTTTGGAAATTCTTTTTTAAATATTTGAACGCTGAACGCAAAACATTGAACGGAACGCTGAACGGAACGCTAATTCTTTTTGATCGCTGAACGGAACGCTGAACGCAAAAAAAGCTGAACGCTCACAAGCCTGATATATATATATATATATATATATATATATATATATATATACGTATATATAGGTATTTGACTACTGTAACCAGGTTTAACTGTAATTCCAAAATAATTTATGAGCAATAAAATTAATAAGGACTTTTTCTAAGTATAGATGGTTACCATTATATACGCTTTCTGAAGTATTTACTTGGTTACATTTGGGTGCCCCCTTAACAAATAAATATTTGTATTTGAATGATATTCTTGTGTCGTTGCAAAAACACGTCTATTGCTTAGAATCATCGGTGGATAATTTAATTACAAATTAGAATATTAGATTAATTAATTATTTTTATTAATAGATTAGGTGATTCCTATTTTAAAGAAAGAACTGCCCCTCTGAATAGAATCTTTACGGTTCATGGCCCGAAGACAGAATCCCTTTTTGGCGGAGGAAGGATCAGTAAAACTCTTTTAACCTACTTTGTTTTTCAAAACTAATTTTGGACAACCATAAAGCAATTATAGGAAGCTTCATATTAGGAAAGTTTTAAACAATTGGAGACTTCATTCCTCATGGAAGAAATAATTCCATATTTTGCATGAGGAATCTCTGATGGATCTTAATTCACGGCTCAATTTGAATTTTTGAATGGCTTTTTTTAATATAATATGTAATACATTGTACTTTCGTATATCGTCCTTTACTAATGACTATCAAATATTTGTTTATGGAACAGAAAATGTCATCAAAGATCAATTTTGCTCAATGTGTTGAGGGCGCAGGTTCCAATCCGAGAAGGGATGTCAGTTTTGATCAACCTCAAAATTAAATATATACTCAGAGAGTGCAAACCTCCGCCGTCACGGGGTCCTTATGAGCCTTCCGAGGCGGATTTTTCACGACTGGGGCGGCGTAGAGGGCCGGGGGAGGGTTCCCTCGACGGAAATTCCGAGAGGAAGACGCTCCGGCACCCGATTTCACAGCACAGCGACATCTATTGGCAGAGTAGGCTAACTTGAAACATTTATTAGTATTTAGCTCATTTTGCATCTTAATTCTGCACTCAGAGATACCAAAATTTAATCACTTGTTCCTTTTGGCATTTCCAACAACTCCACAAAGTTTCATTCCGAATCCGTTCCGCACTTTTTGAGTTATCCTGCTGACAAGCAAACAAACCAACCAACGCCAAATTGTGAAAACAATACCTCCTTCGGCGGAGGTAATAAGATCCTAGGTTCGATAAACTAATTTAAAGCTAACGCAGTGGTTTGCAACTCTGTCGAACCACTTAGGCACAGAAAACCTTGATATTTCACTTAAACCAATTAACGATTTGAGAGATATCATGATTTGATCTTTTAATTAAAATTACCAATACAACTACATATTCCAAGACGTGTCTTCCCCCTAAAATAATCTCCGACACCCCAAATTCATCAACCATTTGAAGACATCCATTTTGTGGGAAATTATTTTGCTTAAAAATATATTTATTTTCAAATATTTTGATGGTAAAATTATAAATAAAATATGCTTATTTATATCCAGTCGGATGCAATTCTATAGAACCAAATAGACAAAAAAATAAGGGAGTGCGATAGCCATGTGCGTTAAGGCGTGTTCAATTCTCAATTTTGGGGGCGATGGATCAAATCTCGAGAGGGATGCTCAATTTTGGTCAACTTCATTGGTAAGATCCTAGATTCGATAGACTAATTTACAAGATATCAAGTTTGCTGCAATTCCATAAAATAAAATAAGCAATAAAAAAATATTAGGGAGTGCAATAGCTCAGTGCATTACGGTGTGTTCAACTCTCAATGTTGGGGCGCGGGTTCGAATACTCCCCAGAGGGGAAGATCTGTTTTTGTCATCCTCATTGATATGATCCTAGGTTCGAGTGACTAATTTACACGTTTGTATGCTTAATTATAACTACTGTGCTGGACAAAAGTTTGGACTCGCCTTGCATGATTGCCCATTTTGAGTATTTATTAAAGTTGAACTCTTTTGTAGGTTGATAGACCTGAAAAGGGCTGCTGCAGTTGTTTTAAAGGAGTTTAGTACTTAGTAGCACCCCCTTGGCTTTGATAAGACATCGTTTCAGCATGCTTCTTCCAATTTTGTCCAATTCTTCTTCAGTGATGGCATGGTTTCAGGCTCTCACTATCTTTTCTATCAGCTCTCTTTTACTTGAAGGTTTGTCTTTGCTGATAATTGTTCCAATCCTCTGTCAAATATTTCTATAGGATTTAAATCTGGACTCTGTGCAGGTCAGCTGATGGAGCGTACTCTGTTGCTTTCCATCCATTCTTTAACTTTTTTTGCTCGTTAGCATGGTGCATTGTCATCTTGGAATCCCACGATTCCCCAACGGTAAAGATGTCTCGAGCCCTTTTTAGTATGCTATCTTCCAACACTGATATGTATTTTGTATCATTCATCCTGCCATCACAGACTTTCAGCCGTCCTACTCCTGATGCACTCATGCATTCCCAAACCATCACTGAAGTTGGGTGCTTGACTGTTGGGAGGATACATTCTGGTCGGTATTCTTCTTCTTGTCTTCGGCGCACAAAGTCGGTACCAGCATGATTCTGTGGTGTGAAAGTTGATTCATCGGAGAACAAAACTCTCTTCCACTGAGCATGTGTCCAGAACAGGTGCAACTTAACCGTTCCAGCCTCATCTTTTGATGGTTTTGTGTCAAAAGAGGTTTTCTCTTTGCTTTACATCCCCTGAGACCACTGCCCAAAAGTCTTCTTCTGACTGTCCTTCCAGTCCGAAGCCAATTCTTGGCTAATTTTATGACGATCAGCAAGAGACAGCCTGACAAGTGTTCTGTCATAGCGCTCGGAAGCGATCTTACACCTTTCTTAACGCATCCAACTTCTTGGACAATCTTTCTGGTGGGACATCTTATTCTTGTGCAAGTGTAGAATAACTCCTTGCTTATCTTCAGAGAGCGAGCATGATGCGTATGAAGTAATGAAAAATCTGTGTATAAGAAGGCCAATGTTTAATGCCACTTTTATATGCTATGAAAGTCTTTGTTGTCTGCAATTTTTTTTGTTAAAATGTCAGACATTCCTCAAATACAATAAACAGAAAATCCCATTATGAATGGATTTGGGTGTCATGATGTGTTCGATACAGCCATTTTGCGGTAATCTGAACTAATGCATGTAAGGCGGTGATAAAAGCCAGGATGAGTCCCAACTTTTGTCCAGCACTGTAGTTGGATGCAATTTTATTGAGCCAAATAGGCAAAAAAAAATGTTTATTTTTATCTACTGTTATAAAATACTACTCTAAATGAATAAAGTCAAACAAATGTTTATGCTCAATTACTTTTTTTTAGTAG
>CP045905.1:3320261-3355261 GCA_013387185.1 Caligus rogercresseyi
CATATATATATATATATAATATATATATATATATATATATATATATATATATATATATAATATATATATATATATACGAGGTATGATCAAAAAGTATCCGACTTTTGGTTTTATTGGTCAAACGAACACAGCTATGGGGGCGGGACTTGCTGTGTGGTTGGGAGCATGACTACTGCGCATGCTCATTTTTTTCTACAGCTCCAATACAAGTCAGTCGGCGTCAGGCCATTCATGATTGAACAGGTGCAAGTGAGTGTCGTCGGATTTTATTTTCTTTAAAATGTCAGAAAAAGTCGAACAGCAAAAATTGATTGAATGGAACCAAAACTAATATTCACCTCGTCTACAAGTTCTCTGATCGTGATTCGGCGGTTCTGCATCACCAGGTTCCTCACTTGATCAATGATGGCATCTTTTTTCGATGTTGAGGGCCTCCCTGAGCGTGGTTCACTTTCAACTGACAAGCGGCCATCTTTGAAGCGGTTGTACCACTCCTTTATCTGTGTGGTGCCCATCGCTTCATTTCCAAAACACTTTTTTAATCTTGCGAATTGTTTCCACTTGCGAATCACCAAGATTAAAACAAAATTTATGCAATAACGCTGTTCGACTTTTTTCTGACATTTTAAAGAAAATAAAAGCCGACGACACTCACTTGCACCTGTTCAATCATGAATGGCCTGACGCCGACTGCTTGTATTGGAGCTGTAGAAAAAATGAGCATGCGCATAGTCATGCTCCCAACCACACAGCAAGTCCCGCCCCCATAGCTGTGTTCGTTTGACCAATAAACCAAAAGTCGGATACTTTTTGATCATACCCTCGTATATATATATATATATATATTATATATATATATATATATATATATATATCTATATATATATATAAGTAGTATATATATATATATATAATATATATATATATATATAATATATACATATACATAAAGCGTGTCAACAATAATAAAAAATACGAGCCAAATATAGGCAAACATGAATAGTGTAAGAACTTGATAATTTGAAAAAAATATGATTTTTGTTGGTAAATTGAAGAAATAGATCTGAATTATTATAAGGTAGGGGATCTCAACATTATGTCATGAACTTCAAAGGATGCTAACTTATAATGGAGTTAAGAGATATATTTCATTCCATATGCTAACCAATGTATATTGAAATACAAGGTATGCCCACATTGCCTAGAAAGCTGATTTTTCACTTGCCACGGCTTTAATGACGGCCATCGGCTAGAATAATATTTGTAATGATATTATTCACGCTCAATATGGTTAGTCATATCCGGATAGACTTTTTAACGGGTTGCAAAACATTGAACGCTGAACGGAAGAAATATGTCTTACGTTCAGCGTTCTATTTTTTTAGTTCCATTCACAAGCCAGCCGGGGTCTAACTAGCCATAATAATGGATCTTAAAGTCAATGCTTAAAGTAAAGATATGTATAAGACACGACTTAAAACCATATTACCATGCAATTTATATCGTCCTATGGAACCTTCGAGTTTATTGGCATATATTTGGTAAAATTTTGGTTGGGTAAAGACTGTTGAATACTAGTAGATACAGGTTTGAATGTATATATGTATTTTTTAACAAGATCTTTTAATAGGATAAAAAATCATCGCAATTCTATTGCACGGATCACTGATCACGCAATATCGTAAACAATTTCTGATTGCTATTTGTGATCGGATCACAACTTTTTCCAGATCCTTCACATGCCTAAATATTTCATATTAACCTTTATTTGATCCTTCCTTTAGCATACAAGTCCCAAAACTGTAAAATTAATTTTTTTAATCTCATAAAAGTATTAAAGAACTTTGTATATTAATTTCTTATTGTATGTTGTTGAAAATCAACTCCCATCTACTTAATTTAAGGCTAAAGAAAGGCTTTAGTAATTCTAACATTAATGTAAAATAAGGAACAGAAGCAATTAATTTTTTTCAACTTTTAATCTTATCGGTGGCAGTAAAAAAAAGTATTATAGAGCCCCTGGATTTATAATCGAACGTTGATGAAAACAAGCCCAAAACATTTTTGTTTATTCAGATTCTGAGGAAAAACCAAGGTATTTCTTCCTCTTTAGCAAGGTTTTATTTTATTCGTTATTATATACAATATATAAACAACATTTTTTTTGGAAAATTGTGCAGTATTTAAAAAACATAAGTAACGATATGTCATTTAAAATTGTTAATCCATGCAGTTTTGGAAGAAAAATCTATATAGTTTATCCTTTTTTGTATAAAAAATATGTAATTTTTCAACGTTTGTTCTTACCTGTGGCTGTTTTGACATTGCAGTAGGCATCTCTGAATGTATCAAGGCCGAATCCACCTGGTAGCCATAAGTTGGGAACAAATTGAACGGGCTCAGGTACTTTCCAATTATATACAACGTCGTCCATGGTCCAACCATCTATGATATGAAGAAACAATAAAATAGTGAGGTATTGCACCATTATGCTTTATAATAAAAAATATATAAAATTGTAAAACGCCAAAACATCAAAGATTTAAAATTATAAGAGACCTCGTTTTGATCCAGCACTTCCCTTTCTTTGTTGACACTTATTACATTAGGAAAAAGATCAATGCTGAGTGATAGAGTTTATTTTTAAACTAATTTTATAGAGTATTAAGTGGATACTTAATCGACTTATTTTATAAAATTTCTTTGATAAAAATACAATATCTTTACCATGATTGACTATTAAGAGGAGACTGAGCAATTCCGTTAATTTTAAAACTATCAATAGAAGGTGGTTGACCTACATCCAACATAAAAACTTTTGACATTCCCGCTCTCGGTTGCTTCTACCACATTTAAAACACGATCCGACGGAACCATCCATATCTAATAATACAGTCATTCAATGTTACTTCTGAATATTTTCATACTTTTACTCGTGAACCAACATCACTAAATCAGGTGATTACTTAAAGGTCTTTATATTGACAAAATATTTGTAAGGAACATCAATAAATTGAGTCATTTGGCCACAGTTGTTGAATTATAGCTTTTGTAGCTCATCGGTATCAGCCAAAGTATTTTTAATAGTTCATCAATTTGTACGATTATCGTCATAGTTCCAAGTGATACTATAGAATTATGTTTTCTTTTTTGGAAGATGCCTTCAAATTTACATCCTGAATTATCCTATAAAAAATAACAATGAAATCTCGCTATGTTTATTAACTTGAATATATATATATATATATATATAACTGTATCTTGGTTCATAAATCAAGATATAGTATTAATATCAAAAATAAAAAATGTATTACAAAATATCCGCCGATATATAAAAATGGGCTGTACGATTTGTACATTTTAATTCAACGCAATTTCTAAAATCAGCCAGATGATTTAAGAAGATTCTGTCGTTTCTAAGAGAAAAAATAAATTGGCCTTTTATGGTTATTGCTTTTGAACAGTTAGGGGGTAAACTATAATGTTCGTTTTTGTATTTTCTATACACAATTTTTTTGGACGGGCTTTATTTTTTGTTATAGTAACTTTTATGACCGAAAAAAATATCATGACATAGGTATAATGTTTTATTTATACATTCTTGGAGCATTTCTAATCATATGGACTCTACATTTACCAATAATGTTCAATAAGATTTTTGTATCTTTAAGTATATACTATCATGACTTCCTATGGCAACCTCCTATCATTATATATATTAGGAACTAGATGTTCTGAGAATATAAAAAATGCACATCCCTATTACTTTATTTATTTGTAAGACGCATGAGAAACAAATTTATATATATACGAGTATATATATACTCTAGTAGCTTGTACAATAATATTCCTATTTACAAGAATGAACCATAAACATTGTAGAGGGGGTAGATTATAAGCTTTTATGAGTTGATCCTTGGACATACCCAAGGGACGTTGTTGGATTTCCTTTGGGACTCTAGACTCCATTTGATTTGAAGGACTTGCTTTTGTATGTCTTACGACTAAGACAGTTATATGTTAGATATAGAAAGTTAGATATATAATAATTTATTCAAAAGTAGTTGACCGCATATGTTTTATTTGGTAGGGTTAGGTTCCTTTTAAATGTTAAGATGTTTATTTATTAGCTAAAATCCATACAGTGTAAAAAATAAGAATACACTAGAAAGTAGGAGATAAAAACACAATCTTAAGACAGTTACATAAAAACAAAACATAAATGAACATTATAATTCAAAATTAATTTTGAGGTTTTATACATATTTCCAGAATGTAATGTTCGTATAATTGTATTTGAAATAATATTTAGGTTTTGTGTGTATAAGACAATCATTTCTTATTTGTTTGCTTTGAAAATCGAAACACTATTTGGTGTTCAAAGAGAAAGCTATATAATTATTGTCCTTCACTAATAAATCTACTGAAATTGTCTCCATATATATTTTGATAATGGTGATGCTAGACATTATAAATCAAAGGTTTTTTTGTTGCACAAAATGCCCTTCTTAGTCAACTAAAATTATCTGTAGACACCCTGATGTATAGTTCAAAGATATCCCATCCATTATTAAAGCTGCTATAAATAAGCAAATATTTGTAGGTATAAATTAATTATTTCATTTGTTCAAATCAGTATAAAATAAACTTTCTGCCATCAGCAGTTCAGCTTTAAAGCATAATACTTTTGAAGAGATATATGTTACGGTTCATAAGTAGTATTTTCATAAACTTTCTGATAGATTTTGCGGAATTAGAACATCAACCGTGTGAGATTGAATACTAGTAGCATGCAGTTTAGTTCTTTAAACATATGATTCTTTAAATGAGGCCCATCAAAATGACATTCTTCTCGTTTCAGCCTCGACTATTCTGTATTATTTTCTTTAGCAACAGTTGAATAGCAATTAACCAAAGGGATCCAAGGAATATTTTGTGGTCTGTTTTCCTCCGTCAACTAAAAGCTCTCTAATTTATAACACCTGTGTGCATAGCTCAAAGATCTTTATCCTAATTGTGGGTGAATTTTTAGCCACCACTAAAGTATTTCAGCACTAAAAGGGATTATTTCAATACATATATGTGTTATTCCAAAGACCAAATTCAGTATGAACTTAACCCAATTCATATTATACACATCTGGACAACCATGAATGAGCATGCATGTTGTAAAAGCTCATCTCACATATAATAAAAAGTGTCATCAGATATTAGTCACGCTATCCCTAATTGAGTAGCTCCTAACCCCCTATTCCCCCCCCCCAAAAAAAGGGGCAATATGACGACACATCATGCTCTCAGGATCCTCTTAAGATAATTTAGACTTTCCTCTCTATCATCTTCTTTTTTATTATTATTTCCCCAACAACTTCTCTCATCACACACGCAGGTCGTCTTCTGATGGTCAATTATCTGATTAGACCAAAGTGAGAAGGAAAAAATGGAAAAATATGCTACTCAAAAGAAAAGCTGTATAGATATACATATTGAGGTATGGGGATAGAATATGATGATGTTAACTAGCTAATTAGAACATACGAACAAGGATGAAGGCCTCAAAGTTTGCACCCCCGATTTAATGAGCTTCTTACACTTGGTCGCTTTTGGATTATTGTGAAGCATTGGTTTGTCCCCAATTAATGCATATCTATTTTAACTTATTTTATTAATATTAAAGTAACAAAATGAGTAGGTTCGATATTATAAATTCATATTTTTCTTTGCGGATTTTTACTACTTTGTTGAGAATGGTTGAGTGGCATGCCAAACAGAAGCTTAATCACTGATCTATTAATTACTGGATATTCAACAGAGAAAATACACAGAAATCACCTTGAAGACATAACCAAATATATATAGTTAAAATGGCTGCCACATGGGGTAAACTATTAAATATTTTTTACATGCTATAGAATACTTGGTAATAGAATAAGGAAATCTTAGAAACAAATACCGCTGATGTTTGGCCGTGTTGATTTCTTAAAAAAAACTTTAATGATATTTAATTAATACTGTGAGACAGTGTTTTTTGCAATTTCCCCATTTACATACTCCATAGAGCTTTGTGTTTAGACTTTAACTGTTCGAGGGATAATATAATTCCTTTCTTTTCTTTTTTGTTTCATTCTGTCGGTTGTGCCTCCAGTTAACTATATAGGTCGTCAAGTAGTATATATATATATATATATATATATATATATATATATATATATATATATATATATATATATATATATATATATATATATATATATATATATATATATATATATATAATATATATACTCGTATATATATACGTATATATATATCTATATCAGACTTGTTGTGATTCGCGAAAAATTGTCGTTCATCGTTCGTTTGTCGTTCGCCAAAAGTTATCGTTCGTCGTTATTTTAAATTGAATCGTTCATCGTTCGTTTGTCGATCGCCATTCTGAAAAAAATTGACGACTTTTTTTTTAGAAAGAAATTTCTGAAAAAAGTGATAATTTTTAGAAAGAAATTTTTGAAAAAAGTGATGACGTTTTTTTTTAGAAATAAATTTCTGAAAAAAGTGAGGACGTTTTATGAAAGGAAATTTGTCCCATGAAAATGAAAAATCTTTGTCTTTTTTTGGCGCCAAAAACGAACAACAAGGAAAATTCGTTATCGTTCTTCAAAAACTTTGTCGTTCATCGTTCGCGAACGACGAACGACGTTCAACAAATGAACGGTAAATCAACAAGTCTGATATATATATATATATAAATTCAGACATTATCTACAAAATATAAAATAATTAACTTTAGCTTATTACAGTAGAGTGGAAATTTAGTTATTGTCATCGACAGATTTATATCACCTTCGTAAATATATTTTTTTGACTTTGTGATAAAAACGGAAACCCCAAAGAAACACAATTGCAAAAATAAATATTCAATTGACATAAACCGCGCTTTTGGTTGTTGCGGTCCATTTAAGGATTGTATGTAGACTATTATTTTAAAAAAAAATTATCTAATCTTTTAATAATCAAAAGTCAGTGAGGGGCATGCCACAAATAGGACGATAAGACAAAATTATTAACGAAGTACTACGTCAATTGGCGAACCCGCATTTTCATTGTTAACTTATAATTTGTTGACCATTGTAATTAACTTTCTAAAATTGAGCAAATGATACACATTATTATGAAATAAGACGCAATAAAACCAAATATGACATAATTTTGGTCCTAGAGGACTGTATTAAAAAAAATAACAGGTCCAGAAATAGCGTTATATAAGGTGAAACTCAAGTGTTACAATAAAAGGCTAATAACTTTTATAATAAAATAATTTTTTCCAGTTCTTAATACTCCAAGTTTTTATATGAAGTTAGTTTTATTTAAATTATATATATATATCAATGAATACTAAAACAATCAGGAATGGTAAAGTCGCACAACATTTCAAAACACAAATACAAAGTGGGATCGACTAATTTATTTATTTGCCGCGTGAATGAAGTAGTGGAAGTGTGTAGAGGAATCGTTTTAGAGCTACCTATTTACCTTCAAACTAGACGACAATGGGGAAGGTTTGTGTTGCTCCGGGTTGCAAGAGTGGCTACAAACCAAAGGGCAATGAGGGGAAAAAGAGACGGTTTCATATGTTCCCCAAGGATGAGTCCCTACGCCAACTCTGGACAAAGGCTGTTCCGCGAAAAAATTAGATACCTTCAAGACATTCTGCGTTGTGTGACGTACATTTCATGCCCACCGATTATAAGCCAGAGTCTACTGACTCTAATACATCACGTTCAGACAGATCTGGAAAAACTCTTTGTCGTAAGATATTAAAAAAGATGCCGTCCCTTCCAATTTTCCAAATCTTCCTCACTACTATTCAAAAAAGCCTCCTCCAAAGCGTTCCTCCACCTCAACCTCCTCCTCACGACTCCTTAATGAAAACGAGCGAATTTAAAAAAGATTAAGGCTTTTGAAGAGGCCAACTCAATTTTAACACTCGAAGAGCTTCAAATTAAAATGGATAGGACTTGCCTTCCGAGCGGCGTTCAAGAACATTATGATGAAAAAGATAAAGAGCTGGTGTTCTTCAAGATGAACTTTACTTCTTAATATTTTGGCCTTCTTAAATTCATTGACATCAAACTCTTCCACCAATCAACTATTTAGCTTGGAAAATGAATTAAACACAGCTTTAAAACATTTGACAAATATCTTGCCCCATTTGGACGAAGCAAAAGAGAAGAAATTAAACTTTTCGATTGAACAATTATCCTTGTAGTTTAAATGTCCACAACAACGGAGATACAGTCCTGCCTTGTACGCCTTATCTATGTCCTGGAAAGGTTTCTCAACGAGTCTTTATAGAGATCTACGTAAAGAAGTTCTCACATTACGTACAATACGTCGCCTTACAGAACTTTCTTCATCTTTGAATTTAGAAACTGGATAGGTTGACTCTAAATAACTTACCTAAAGGCTCGCTTCAAGGCTCTAAGTCAAAATAGGCATAAAATATTAGTAAATTTTTGACGAAACATATTGTACAAAAAAATTGTTGTAAAATTATTCTCCTTAGAAAATATTGATGATGAAAGTAAACTTTTAGATCAAATTAATCGAGGTGGGCTAACTCGTCCTTCTGATGTTCTTTTTTAACGTGTTCCTTTGTTTATGCATTTTTTTCAGAAATTCAAAATTCAAAAAGTATCTTCAGAGAGTTGATTTCTTAATTTCTTCAATAAATATTTTTGATCTTTCGTTTATTAAACTTTTGGAAAATGATATTTACGCGTTGGAAATTATTTTAGCAAAATGCGAAGAAGACCATTCCTTTGAAAAATTTATTCCATAAATCGATGCTAATTTTTTAATTGTATATCCAAAAATTATGTTTCGGAAATCAATGATCAAATTCATAAAAACAAAAGAAAAACAAGCAGTCAAAATATGACAAATAATTCTAAGAGATTGAAAAAACAAAGGAGAATAAACAAAATGTATGTAAGTTATTATAATTTTGCAGAATGTATTAAATGTGTCTATGTTTATTTAATATATGTCCATAAAATTTGTAAATAGAAAAAAATATATTTCGTTCTCAAAATCATAATTTGTTATGAAATAATTAAGGAAAGGGGAGAATGTACTCGTATTCTCCTTTTCCTTTTTAGATCCCTCATCGTATTTTCCTCGCGAGCCTTCTTTTCCTTATTGTTTTAGTATTCATGTATATATATATATATATATATATATATATATATATATATATATATATATATATATATATATATATATATATATATATATATATATATATATATATATATGATATATAATATTATATTAACTTTAGCTTAATACATTAAATTGGAAAATAAGCTCTTGTTATGTACATATTTATAATGCCTTCATAAAATGAATACGTTGGACTTTTTACTTAGCACAAATTGTAATTTCATGGTTCAACACTCCATGACATTTTCACCGTGCAATGAGTTTTAAAACCTTCAAATGAGACTATTGCGCATCTGGAAGGCCTTAAAAATGACTGCAATATACGAGGGTTGGTCAATAAGTCCGTGACTTTTTGTATATCCGTCCATATAATTGGTTGTCAACACTGCTCCTGTCAACAAGCATCTATTAGCTGACTTCTGTTAAAGTTTGAAACACGCTGGGTCTTTTAGTTTGTGTTTGACAGTCTTTACAGACAAACAACTTCGTGAATTGTGTAGAAAATGGAGAAAAGTGAATTTCGTGTGCTCATCAAGCATTATTTTTTGCGGGAAAAAACCATCGCTGAAACAAAGGCTAAGCTCGATAAATACTATGGAGACTCTGCACCATCGATATCAATGGTAAAAAAGTGGGTTTATCAGGCAACAACGTCATGGCTACTGTTTTCTGGGATGCACGTGGTGTAATCCACATAGATTACCTTCAGAAGGGAAGAACAATGAATGGCGAATATTATACCAGCTTATTGGATCGATTAACGAGGATTTAAAGAAAAAAATGACCCCATTTGGCCAAGAAAAAAGTTATTTTTCATCAAGACAATGCAACAGTCCATACATGTGTTGTTTCCATGGCGAAATTTTACGAATTACGCTATGAATTGCTCCCTCATCCGCCGTATTCTCCAGATTTAGCCCCTAGTGACTTTCCTTGTTTCCGAACCTTAAAAAATGGCTTGCCAGAAAGAGATTTATTCCAACAATGAAATTATCTCACAAAACAAATACATATTTTGAGGACCTCGATAAATCTTATTTATTGGAAGGGATAAAAAAATTAGAGAAACGCTGGACGAAGTGTATAGAGCTCAAAGGAGACTATGTTGAAAAATAAAATTAGCTTTTGTCAAAAAAAACTTTGTTCATTTAAAAGTCACGGACTTATTGACCAGCCCTCGAAACAAAACTCATCTTTTGATAACCAAATCAATGTATACATATAAATAATTATAATAGATTATTTTTTGGCATTTGACGTCCTCTCGGGATTCCTAGATACAATGCATTGTTCAGAGGATTTCTGTGAAAACATTTTGTAAATTCAATCAGTACATTTTTGTCCATTATTTATAATTTAATGTGAAAATAAGAACTACAAAAGTTGCGTTTAAGATAAATGTGATAAAAAGCGGGATGTCAAAAAAAAAACAATTGTTATCATATTGGGTTCAGTGGTCTTATTTCATAAGTATTTAGTTACTTTTCTCAATCAAGGGAATGGTTACCATTTTTTTGTTTAATTGTAATTGAAGGATCAAATATCGGATGTTGATCAGGGTATTGAATTACGTTTATATAACCAATGTGCTTCAATTTCATATATGTGATTGTTCTCTAGTCCTTGATATGTACATAACATTTATTATTTGAGAAATTGAGGGAAATATATTATATATAAGATTCACCAATAGGGCTCCAAATAATGTAATTTATCAATAAGGACTATATACACACATAATAGCGAAAAATTGAATTTACATTTTGAACAGTTCTCCAAATATAATATGCAATATACATGCATAAGTTATTCATCATATATATACAATTTACATTGTTAAATTGTCAAGCATTATTCATATTTCTATACAAAAATATGCACATATAGTAACGTATACATTTAAATACATATTGTGGAGATGTTTTTTTGGGTGTCCTGCATTGACTGAAAATGTCTTTCACGTTCATAGTTATGCAAGCATGTTATAAATGGTTATAAACGTCACTCCGGCCACTCCTGGGCTTATGCTCCTTCCTCTTGGACATCCCTGACTTCTCCCACTTCTTGGTGATGTCGTAGACCGTCCTTTAAGTATTTAAGCAACTTGATGATGGCTGCAGGATGGTGCCCTGCGCACAGCAACTCGATGATCGTGTCCCTCCGTGTCTGCTCCATCTCCGTATCAGTGTATTTGTTTGTTTTCGGGCGCAATTCGACAGCAGATTGAAGAAACCTCCCACATGTGCAATATCTAAGCTCTACTTGCACTCTTATGGATCTGGACGAAGTTGAACTTGTGCGGATTTACCTGCAAGACCCTTTAGACATGGCAAAAAGCAAGAAATTTCCTTTTAGGAGCTCACAAAACAATGTGTATCTGAAAAACCTAACGGATATTATGACGGGTTACTTCTCTTGGATGTGTCAAGAAAAACATTCTTCCAAATCCGTGGGCGCAGGAGATTTGTATCGCAATGTCATCTTACTTTTTGGGACCTATATATATATATAAATCATGCGCCAATCGTGCACAAATGACCTAAAGTTCTATATATACAAATGTAGCCTAAACGAATGAAACCACAGTAATGTTATAGATAATTGTGCATTAGGAAATCGGCTTTTAAATGTATAAGTGCCATTTTTTTATCCAACCTTTTGTTTGCCGCACAGGCAAGATCAGATTCGACCTTTATTTTTAGTATGGCAGAAAAAGTAAGGCTGATATTTCTTAAACTAGTTGAACAATTATGTAAAGCTTCTTATAGTTATCAGATGGTTTAATTATAAAGTGATTGCATGCATTTATAAAGTTTCAGCGTGATTATAAGGCCATTGGATTTAAAAAGGTCGGACCTTTTTTAATCCAGTGGCCTTCATAAATGCAAATATAATATATATAAATATATATATAATATATATATATATATATATCAGAGCTGGGATTCGGTAGATAAATCTAACGCCGGTTCAATATTCGTATATATGTACCATCTACCGATCGATATCAGTACTAGGTAGATTTATATATATCGACAGTATCGATCGATATTCGGTACGGTAGATTAGAAGAGAGAGAAATTTATTTATGCATCTGCTTTTACTTCTTCATATGCGTTTCTAACGGACAGTTTATAACAAAGGACAATTAAATACATCATTGTTATAATTATTGCAGATTATTTGAAATCTGAAACATACTATCTTATACAAATTATATATGTACTTGGATTTTGTAGGAAATGAAGGCTATAGATTTTTTTTTATTACTGTCTCTTATTGACCGATATTAAATACACTTTCAGGTACTCTGGTATTCAATGCATAGCATAACTTATATTGAATGTCTATTTATGTATCTGCTCTATAGTACTATAAGTTATAGTTGTTTATTTATTTTCGAAGTTCAAGTTCTTCACACAAGGGAGCGCTTGGGCAAAGCGACAGTTGAACAATGTTTCTCTGCTATTGAAGGGAATAAGCTCTCTATATCTTTATGTCTCTATGTGAATGCTACAAAAGTCATACTTTCAAATATACCGTAACGATTGATAATCGTACGGTATTCGGTATTTTCTACCGAATATCGTATAATCGGTTCGATATTTGAAATCTACCGTCGGTAGTATCGAATACCAATTTACATTCAGTAGTACATTCAGCTCTGATATATATATATATATATATATTCGAATATAAGTACATTTATTTCATATCAAGGCAAAAAGAAGATTCCACTTGGTTGCCTCAGAGACTCTTCAATTATACAAATAATAAAATTGTATTTAGGTCTCATGATCAATAAAATATGGACTTATGTATCTCATGTACCATGGAGGAAGGGAGAAAAAAATTATCATATTCTTTGCATACAAATGGCCTTCTTTTCTTGTCTTTACATATATACATATATTGAGGAGTTTTTCCCATGTCATACGCATAATATGCTAAACATTTCCTTATACATAATTGAATTAAAAGATATTCATTTATTCTATTCTAACTGACATTTGCGTACTATTTGCGTGCTGTTTAACACTGTTGTCTTTGGATGTGTATTTGAATGAAGGAGACCCTTGAAAAAGATATTGCCTTTAATATTGTGAGCATGTTTATTATTAAGCAATGTAGCATTTCGTTTGTCGTTCATGTAGATAATTATAATTCTTATATTGCTTAATTTTTCCAATTATAAACAATAACCAAATTAGGGCCTCTAAAGGTTCTGTTTTCTTCTTCAGCTTCATCAAAGTCTCAAATGATTGTCTACCTACCGAAGACATTTATTGGTTAAGCAATCATCATTTGGTTTTTTTAGAATGTACTTATCTTGATGCCTTATTTCCACCGGCCTACCTAATAACTGGAGGCGCAGCAGACTGAATAAGAGAAGAGGGAAGAACGATGTCGGAGTGGGCAGCTGATGAAACAAAGAAGAGAAGGAAGGAATTATCCCTTCTTCAACAATCAAAGCTTCAATTCTATGCTCTATGGAGTATATTAAGGGGAAATAGCAAAAGAACACTAATCAAATTAATCAGTTTTTTTTCCCTTCATAATCAACAAAGCCTAACATCATCACTAGTTTTTATTGTTGGATTTACCTTCTTCTATTCCCTGTTTACCTCGCGTGGCAGCCATTTTAACTATATCACTGACATCATCAAATGATTTGACTGTTTCTTTTCAGTTGAGTAACCAGTTATTATCATCATATAGTTCGGTGTTTATTTCTCATGGTACCATTTTCTCCCTTGATTTTGTTTTTGAACTATTAAATACACAATTTTAAATATTTTTTATAGAAATTGATTTTTTCTTCACTCAAAATAAAAGTCTGCATTAGAGGGGGAAAATGGGGTTTTATATACCATACATTACATTGCTGTTAGATACTAAATGCCCCTTAGAGACCTAACACCTCCTTTATCAATGAACAACGATAAATAAACCAAAAACTGAACTCCAGTTAACTTATAATTACGTGCACAATTTAAAAAAGCTGTGGAGTAACTAATTTATATATTGATTAGTATATATACCTTACTTATTATTAATGTTTAAATTTATTTCCATTCTGATTATATTAACTTTAATCTGTTATCGTAAAATATAATAAAATGTGAAATAATTAATATACTAACAAATACAGATAACATAAAAAAAATGAAAAAAATACAAATTTATAAAAAACAATCAGAATTCTAGTATATATATATATATATATAATATTTGTTCATAATTTTAATCTTTTTTGGCTAATTCACGAGAAAAGAAAATCAGAAAAGATAAAAACGGGAGAGGAGAGCAAATATGATATTTTTGGCAAGATTTCACAGTCTTGGATTTTATTGTTCTATGTTTGTTGTTCTATAAAAAGCTCCATTCTTCCACCACAATCTTTTCTTCCCCGATTTTCATATTTTCAAAGTCTTATTCAGCTTCCTTTTATATTTAATTACGTCATTTATTTTCATTACGCTAAGCCATTAAAACTACGACTTCTTTAAGCGAGAAGAGTTTTTGTATATAGGAAAGTTAAAATAAATTGTTGTGAGCGCTTGTGTCTACTACATTCATTAACATAAACGCAAAGTCCCCACGAAATACTTTCACATATTCAAACGAAGGATGATGTTTCTTTTTAGAGGAAAATAAATATTATTATTTTTGGCATGCCACCGCCGCAAAGGAAGGAACTTGACATGTGGTTACATTAATGGCCTTCGTCAACATATATTTTAGTTTAAAGTTGTAAATAATACATTTAAGACTGACACTTTAATTTACTTTTACGTGTCAATTGAAGTCGCCACAAAAGCCCTTAACGCACATGGCTATCGCAATTCTGTCAAACAGGCACAAAAAAAGAAGCCCATATTTTCTATAAACAATCTCTATATTTTCTCTTCTCTTAAATATATACTAATACTTTGTATTTAAAATAACAGCCGTGACTTTTGAGAGTGAAGACAGCTTTAAAGACATGTATTTAAAAGCCTACGTTCTCGTGTGTAGTTTTAAATTCTATTCAACTGTATTTTTTTATAAACGCTGATACAATACAAATAAATAAATTAATGAAAGACCCCCTTTCGGGAGCCACCGTTTTGATTAAAAAGTATCCTTTATACTCTCCTTTAAATAGTTAATATCCTTCAACTTAAAGATAGGAAGGGGCATTAATAATGCTATAGCTTCCTTGTATTGTCAAATATGTTATAAAATGCTTCTATGAACAAAATATTAAAAATATACTTGATTTGAACAAAAACTTAATCGATTTATTCTTTAACATAATCATGTTGGTATGGGGAGGCGGTAAATATATCTGCTTTAAAGAATATTTTGTTTTTGTTTTATTATGAAAGCTGTAGTTGAATGAGTTTACTTAAAGCTATCATGGATACCTCCTTAATATATATGTATACTTTAATATAAATTAACAATATATAATATAACTATAATAGAAAGACTTCTTACTTTAGAGATAGATTCATTCTTGAAATAGCAAGAACCGCACTTTGAGTACCAGATATGGTATGGGCCATTCTTTGGAACTGAGAAAAGCCTTGGAGAGGTTAACAACTGTAACGCAGTTGATTGAGGCATGATTCTTGGGGCACTGCAGGTGCACTTCAAGTCAGTTTCAGTTTCAAGTGCTCTTGCCATTATTTATTAAAAAAACCCATTTAATTGCCTTGTATTCACTTTTTGTAGTGTATAAATTGTACACTATTTCTCTCTCTCTCTATTTTTAATATGTAATAAAATCTTTTTTGAAAAAATCTTCGTTACCTCAGGATTAGTCTTTGAAGTCGACAAAAAACCTCGCTAATAGGGTTATATTATACACTTCTCTATATGACAAATACAATAATTTTCCTTCTAAACTACTGTTTCATTAGGATATTAGGATTTTTTTAAATATTTTTTTTCTTATTTTCGTGTAAATTAATTTAAAAATTATACAGTTGTTAAAAATTACATATTAAAATGTCGTTTATAATAAGATGGTAAATAATTAAAGACGCTTTCAGATTTCATGCAATTCATATATATACTATCTATTTAAATGCTTACTTTATATAATTGGAGGCATATACAGACAATGGTTGTTGTCCTGTGGAAGAAGTGGCTTAACCACGGAAAAGGATAATTTAGAAGTAATACCCGAACAAGTCAAAATGGCTTCAGAAACTACGAATGACGCATTCATCTTGGGTGATTTTAACCTGGACTCTCAAAGATCCAAAGATGAATCCTACTCCAAGGAGACTCCTCCTGAATTGACTTATGGAAGGAATGGAAAGTGCAGCAACTCAATTATGCAGCAACTCCTCCGACATGGAGGTCGTACAATCGATTCCTTGGGGTTCATCGTGTCTCTTGCATGGACCACATTTATTATTCAGGAGTCGAGGTGGATGTCGAGGTGCTAGAGGAAGTAATCTCTGCTTGCACGAATCAAGTGCTATAAAAGAAAGCTGTCAAGAGCATTGTTAGGAGGAACTCCAAGAAAATCTGTCAGCCAGACCTTGAGGCCGCATTGAGGCTTTGGCCATGGAATAATATCCATGAGATAGAAGATGTGAAGGAATGCCATCAATTCTTACTGCGTGGCATCACCTCCGCTCTGGACATGGTCTCTCCTTACAAAACTATCACGGTAAAGGATGGTCGGAGTTTATACCGTTCTTGTGACACACTAGCTCGTATAAAAGCCAGAGATCAGACATCTGGAAAGGACTATCAAAGGCTTCGAAATAGGGTGTCCTCAATGGTTAAGAGAGACAAAGTTCGTACACGCCTAGATAAAATTCTTAAAGCCAACAATTACCCAAAAGTCTATTGGGGCCTTACAAACTCAGCGTTGGGAAATGTTCCAGGTTCCCTTTCTACCTCTCTCATAATAGAGGGAAATAGAAAAATGGCATCAGCTATACACCATCTTTTCATTGACAAGGTCGATAAACTGCGGACGAATCTTCCTCTTGTGTCTACTCCCCCTCAAATTGGCCGAGACAAATCTTGCCGTTCTCTTTTTCCTTTGCTAGCGCGGGGAAAATTGTCAAAGTGATTTTGGCTATGAAAAGCACGGAAGCGCTTGGCCTGGATGACGTTCCAGTGTCAGTTATGAAGAAAGGTGTAAAGGTTCTGGCAGCACCCATTGCGCATCTTGTTAACCGATCACTAGCCTATGGGATATTTCAAGGTGGCTTTAAAACGGCACGTATTATTCCTATATATAAGGGAAAGGGGAAAAATCCAGCTGACCCTGCTTCTTACCGTCCATTCTCAATATTACTTGGCCTGTCCAAAGTGCTTGAGACTATTGTGAAACGTGACTTGTAGTCCCATTTAGCCAAGGTGGATGCGTTATCAAATTCTTAATTCGGCTTTCGTCCTGGAAGATCGTTCGCTGCGGCATTAGCTACTGCCAATACAAAGTGGATCCGAGGGTGAAACAGGAGGGTAATGTGGTTGGGATTCTTGCCTTTGATATCTCCTCTGCGTTTGTTATAGTTGTCAGCTTATCCCCAAGCTAAAGACTATAGGTGTTAAAGGGTCGGCTTTAGAATGGTTCTCACCTATCAGGCGGCCAGCAATGTGTCCATTAGAATGGTACCTTGTACCTTGTCGACCTTTTGTGGGTGAAGTTTGGATTGAGGCAGGGATCTATTTTGGGACCAATACTCTATCTCATTCTAGTAGCTGACATGCTCGATTACCTTGGTATTGGTGAGGAAGAAAACTCGGGCTACGCCAATGACACTGCTATTTGGGCCGTTGGTAATTAGTTAAACCAAGTGAAGGCTCAATTGGATCAACTAACAAAACTATTTACTCAATTTGCTGCAGGGAATGGTTTAGTGTTAAACACATCCAAAAGTCTAATTTATGGTCAGGGATAACTGCCACTATAGCGACCTAGCTTCGTTCTCTTTATGGGTGGGTAGATTGAACCTTGGTTCGTCCTTCTAAAGAATTGGAGCTTCTAGGAGTCAAATTGGAGCGTCGCTCATTGCAAAGCTGGCTCTCCACCTTCCCAGAGGAGCGTACTTGAGGCAACTGGCAAGAGGTTTATTGTTTGGAAAAATAATTACGCAGCAGCTGCTGTCATTTCACCACGTCTTGAATGTGAGTCTTGGGAAAGTCCGTCCTTTGCTACGTAGAATTCAGTTCAAGTATCCATCAATGATGCTGCCAGATCCATCACAGGAATGAAGAAGACGGACCACATCCCTATCTCTGACCTCCTTTGCAATGCAGGTTTTTCATCAGTGAATTAATTAGTAGTGAAGGCTACAGTTCTAGAAACCTGGAAAGCGTACTGGAGCTTGGATGGAGAGTGTGTTGAAAGGAATCACTTCGGCAAAGCCATTTTTTTCTCGCCCCAACCCACCATCAGGAACCAACAGATCAAGTCCATCAAAGTCATTGGGCATCGTCATCTCATGTCCCCTCAAATTTAAAGAACAAACGTTTTCCGTCTTTACCGCCGATCTGTGGAATTTGCTTCATAAGCTTAGGATCGCTCCCACACGTGGTACAGCAACGCTACTGGCAAAGGGCTTTACAAAATTAGCTCCAATATGAAGGTTTTTATGTGCTTTTTTTTACACGATTGCGCTCTTCATTGTTTTTTACGCTTTATTATAAACATATATTTTTTAAAAGTGATTTTTTTAATAGGTCTTTATTTCATTTGTGACAGAAGATACAAAGTAAAAAAGGCAGTAGAATTGTGTATAAAAATAATACATAAATAAACATTATAGTTTAAAATTAAACTACTACCAGAAGACCGAGCTACAATAAGGACACAACAAAGCATTAAAAAGTTTCACAATATATACATATACTAAATTTTGTTGACACGTTACAATACATAATATAAAATCACATTAAAACAATAAAAAACAATAATTTAAAACTTTCGGTTGTAATAGTAAAAATACTGTTTAACAATTTTCTTTAGATGGCTAAAATATCTGTAGGAGTTCAGCCAACGGAAATTCACCAAGTCGATGGCGGTGATTTGTGATTTTTTATATGAGTTACATATATTTTTTATTGGTATATATATTCATATGAATATATAAATATATATTCTCTCCGTTTTTTAAATAATATTGTAAATAGAGAAAAACTAGGTTTTTGTGTGTTTTTTGTTTATTGTAAAGACGAATTAAATATATGTTATGATTATACCGACAATATTTATTTAAATGCAAACTTTTATGAAATTTAAACGCTTCGTTGCATCTGTACCAATAAATAAGTATTCAACGTCAATCTATGTAGATTACATTTTGAATTTAATACTAGTGCTCATAAATACATGTATGCTTTGTGTTCTCATTTTCTTTTATATGTACATGTATATGAACATATTCACGTTTCTTCTTTCAATGAATAAGGGGGTTCTTATTCCATCATGTAGAAAAAATAGAAACAGAAAGTATTTCTTCAAAGAAATATCTGGGAACTTTATTCTCAACGTATTATTGTTTGTTTTTCCATATGAGGCTTATAATTATTTTTAAATGACTTATATTAACTAACCATGAATATAAGTCTTGTTCACCTACTATCAAGTAAGGATGGTTAACGGGCACAAACTACATAATTATAAATGGATACACATGAGACTCAATATCACAGACAGCAGAAAGAAAACTTGAGAAGCAGCCATTTTAGATTGCTTTCATGAGGGAATACAATAAATTCTATCGAACTATCTAGGCAAAAATATAAAATTAAATAAAGGGAGTGCGAAGGCGTGTGCGTTAGGACTGTTCAACTCTCAATGTTAGGGGTGCAGGTTCGAATCCCCAGAGGGGATAGTCGTCATTTTTAGTCTACCCCATTGATATTGAACCATATGTGCAAAAAAATATCTTGAAGACGATAAACAAATAAGATAATGAATGAAGGAAGGAATGTTAGTCTTTGTTGTTAGCCCAATACCAATCCTTAAGATATAGAAAAAAGGAGTGTGCGCTTTGTTCGATGGAAGTGTGATGGACTCTCAAAATTCAGGGCGCTGGTTTGACTCTTTCTGAGAAGGGAAAACATATTTTGGTCAACGTCAGGGGGGGGGGGGGGTCAGAACTCATGAAAACGACGAGGGATATTTCCAAAAAAAAAAAATGTGACGTCATCACTTAGACGATTTGCCTGTATATCTAATACCTACACCATCTAAATAAATAACAATAATAAATAATAATATGGTGAACTAATATCGATGAAGCCACACAACCTCGTATATAATTCCATATAAAAATGAGATTTTTATGACTATGTGTAACTACATTCAAATGATTTTCATCACAAAAATGAAGTTAGTTGAATAATATGTTATTTGCATTAGATTTTCAATTTTCAGGCCGAAACTCAGCCAATTTATTAACATCTGAAAAGGTTTGATTATTTATATTTTTCACAAGTCCATAGCAGTAGTAGTCCTTTCTATCAAACAGACAGAAAGATAATGAGAGAAAAGAAAGAGAATATAGATATTTTTATGCCATAAATAATAACAAATTGATAATGTGACGTCATGTGTGACGTTTCAGTTTTTCTATTCCAATCAGAGGAATCTAAACATTGCGTTCTGCACATCTTGTATTATCTATTATCTTTTGGTCAACGTCATTTAAAAGATCGTAGGTTCTACGGACTAAATTAAAGGATAGTATGTTTATTTAAAAGGATGCAGTTCTGTCGAACGCAATAGGCAAAAAAAGAAGGAATGACATAACTAATACCTAGGGGCATCGTTTTACAATACTATTTTTTTCAAGCATAAAAAATAATATTTATCGGATTATTTCCTTTTATTTATATTCCCAAGACTAAATTGTTCCATTTTAAGTAGTGAACTGTCATGAAAGAGCTATTTAAGTATACATAGATTCAATCTTTATTCTCAGTTATAAATATTCCGATATAATATAGGTCACAACAGTAGTAGCACCGGGATGATCATAATGGTTTAGTGGTCATATTGACTTAAAAAGAAATCAACTCAATTAGGAAAAAATCACAGAGCTCGATTTGAGGAATTTGTGAAGAAGATTAACAAACTCCTAACTCCACTTAATTCACGCTCCATAATGCTGGAAAGGACTGAATTTGTGGCAGTTGCTCAAGAAGGAACGGTATCATGGGTAGATCAACGTCGTTCCAACAACTCTAAAAGGCTTAACTTTGTAAGCAAATATAAATTGATTTGTAATAAAGGTGAAATCTACCACTTGATACCAGATGAAGTTCTGGTGTGGGAGGAGGTCTTATCTAGGAGTAAGTATCCTATATATAATGTCGAGACATTTTGATGTAAACAAAAGTAAATAAAAACTGGGACGTCACAGCTGAATCTGCATTTCGGGTGGCTTTCTAAGTTGAGAAGCCGGGAGTCGCATTGGATAATTTGATTTGTCGGTTCAGCATCATCTAACACGCCCCTCCGTCAGCAAAGGCTCTCTTGCAGTGATCGTTCAGCGTAACTTCATGGACCTGGCAACCTACTGTCTTTTAACTCGTGGGTTGCAGTCAATGACTCAAATATCCGCCCACAATATCATATTTTAAAATTAACATTGTTTCATAGTTTTAAACGAAATGAATGAATCATATGTCATTTGTCGTACTTATTCCTTATGACCGTATGAATAAAACATGGGTTTAATAATATTCAATGACTCTCTATTAAAAATTCATTGGTTCTTAGATATTATCATGCATATTAATATAATTTTATCTTTTATACTCACAACTAGCCACTCGGAGGTAACACGTTTGAGTGTCTAGCGGAAAGAGTTCCAGACTCATAGGACATGATAATGTTAGAGATATTCTGAAAAAAAGTATTAAATGGGGGTGTTAGAGATTATATAAGTAAGATAGTATTCATAAGAGCTGCATAAACAAACCAAAAAATGCCTTGTTTTATACATTATATATTATATAGATATATTTAATAATTCGATTGGATTGCAAGTATGATTGCTGATTCATTTTATTATTATTTTGATACTAGATACTGCATTTATATATATATACCTATATATATATAATGTTTTATACATATATATTATATAGATATATTTAATAATTCGATTGGATTGCAAGTATGATTGCTGATTCATTTTATTATTATTTTGTTACTAGATACTGCATTATATATATATATATATATATATATATATATATATATATAGAGAGAGAGAGAGAGAGCTAGGATTTGGTAACCCCGATTCGGTGTTCGGTAGATTTTATAATATCTCTAACGAATATCGATCGGTGCGGTAGATAAGAAAGAGAGAGAAAATATATTTATGTATCTACTCTGTGACTTCTTCAAATGCATTTAGTATCGGACAATTTATAACAAAAGACAATTAAGTGCATAATTTGTTATAATTTTATTACAAATCTTTTAAATTTAATACATGTTATTTTATATATATATATATATATATATATTCACTCGGATTTTGAAGGAAGTGCAAGGCAATAGCAAACAAATTCCTTAACTGTCTTTTGTTATTCATTGTCCAATATTAAATGCGCTTTCAGCCTCGGAGTTGTTTATTCATTTTGCAAAGTTCAACTTCTTCACACCAGGTAACGCTTCTAGTTCTAAAAACCGATTTTCATTCGGTAGTCGTAGCTCTATATATATATATATATATATATATATATATATGGAGAAAGTAATAGTTTGCTCATTCATCAGCTCTCTATGAAGGCAAAAAACAAACTTTACAATTTGTGCTCAATTCAGAATAATTTATCCCAGGATAAGTTGTATGAAAGATTTGTCTGTTTTGGGCCTTATTCTTTGACAGGATATAAGCTACAGTATTTCTATGAAAAATACCAAATATTTTTTCTCTATGGTAGCTATACCCGTAAATCTTTAGCTTATTTAAGTATACTGCGTAAACCATTAATTAAAAATAATGACTGATATCATGATGTACAATCCCTACACTTAAGATTGATATTGTAATTAAGAATATTGTATGGTGTGAGGGCATGCATCCTTTCAGAGTGGATAATGTGCTATGTTCATACCACCTACATATATCAAAATTGATTGGGATTGAGTGTCTTAATTTGCACAGCAGACCATAAACTAATTTATTTATAGAAGATTGATACATTGTGCTGAAATTAAAGAAGTAAATGAAATCCTACAAAAAAAGAGTTTTAAAAAGCTAAAAAGTCCTAATTTTTTCAATGGGCTTGTAAAATAATGGAACAAATTTAGTTTCAAAAAGCATTCCTCAGCATTTTTGGACCGAATATTTATAGTAAAAAAAAATCCTATTAAGACTTTATTGAATTTAGCGTAAATGCATATATACATATATAAATAAACATTATAGCTTAAAATTTATACGCTAAATAAAGTCAATACAAAACATTAAACGCTCACATAAAAGTACAATAACTTAATATTACAAAGTTGAAATTAATTGGACAATAAAATAACATTAACGTGATTTGGAAGAAATAGGAGTCATTTAATTTAAAACTAGACTTTTTTGTAAAATCGTATTAAAAACTTCAGATGATGAGAAGTCCTCTCGGAACAGGAGGGGAAGTAACGAACGATGTCACTCGCAAATCTCCAGCTTGAGTCCTGTGGGATTCTGATGGAGAGTGCCATGTATCGAGCTGCTGCTGATATGACAATGGATTTTAAGTCACCCTCTTGAATAGCTTCTCCCGAAGATAAACGCTCTGCGATGTAGCTTTTGCAACTCGAAAGCGAAACTCAATTGCTTTTGTTTTCGGAGATGCTGTCCGCAGATTAGAATTTAATCCGAAGAGAATTATGGGAGCGATCAGTTTTCCAGTTATTCCAGGAACATTTAGGAGGACAAAGTCTCTTAAGATACGTAAAACAGGACAATGGGAGAAGGCATGGATGATTGAATTAAATAACCTTCCACAATCCTTGCACGGAGCATCAAAGTACAAACATCTGGTAGAAATTTGAAATTGGCCAGTAAAGTGTTTGCCGTGAATTATTTTGGAGGTGGAGGACAAAATTCTCTTTTTCCACGATGAAGGCAATTCCAAGTCTTTAAAATACTTATTAGCGATTTTTTCTGCCTCCATTTTGGTGTTATTGCCAAAGTTCATTCTGAGGTGCCATGGTACAAGAACAAAGTGTTTGTCTGCCGATCGTTTAAGAGGAAACAGGAATCTTCCACACTTAAAAATGGACTCCGAAGATAGAGTTTTATTTACATTTAAGTTACAATTATAAATAATATTTTAGGCATACTAGGAAAATGGAAATATTTTTATTTCCTGTCTCTGAACAAAGATTTTTTTAAGAATACAAAATTCTGATAATACCCTCAAATTGCCCTATTTTGCTATAATAATAATAATACATCAATGACGTCAAGAAAATATTTACAGAAAATAAACGGTGCCCTGCCTAAATATAGAAATCAGTAAATTACTTGCAAAAAACAGTATAAAATAATACACAACAACAGATAACATGAATAAGAAAAATCTTGAAAGTTTTGTGAAAAAACATCATTTAACACAGTGGTTCCCAAACTTTTGTGCCCCCCTTGAACATACACACGTTTTGTTCTCAGAGTCCATTGCAGTTTATTTCACACATTGCAATTAATACAAACCTCAACCTTTTTTTTTTTGTCCATTTTCTAGCAGTGTTATTTAGTCTACTGCATTTATATTTTCGTTCATTCATTTTTCCCGCGCCCCCTGAAATTGCTCTGCGCCCCCCCCCTAGGGGGCGCGCCCCCCACTTTGGGAACCACTGATTTAACATTATTGAGCAAAATTACAGCTAAAAATGATATAAACTTGATAAAATGCAAAAATTCATTTATTCTTCAAAAAACAACGATGACTTTTAAAATCCATTTTAAAACATTGACATCTCGCCCGTGACTACAAATAACGGATAAGATATCTTGCCCGCTCCCACGAAGACGATCCTACTATTTTTTTTTTACTATGGAGTTGTCGGATCCATAAAATAAATGGCATCTGAACCATGATCCTTGTTTCTTATTATTTTGCTAGCCAAAAAAAGTGTGTCGTCTTACACTATGATTGTAACCCTTTCAATTTTTTTTTATCCTACACATTTTTCATCGCTCCTTTATCAATATAGTCATCTAAGATTGACTGACTGAGTTAAGGATTCTTATAAGGATGCCTCTCCATCAAAAGAGATCCCCAATAATTTTTGATGTCTCATGCACTTTAACAAGCTCTACTACTAAGGACCTTCTACATTTATGTAGGGCATCCTTATAGCTTGCCCGACGGCCCAAATACAAGACAATATCTAAGGAATACACTCTAGAACTTTTTTTTGTGCCTGTTTGGTTCGATTGAATTGCATTCGACTGGAGATAAATAAGCATTATAGAGTTAAAATTAGTCAATCGAACATATGATCTTATCATTGAGCTTGACTAATATTGACCTTCCCCTATCGGGAGGATTCGAACCTGTATCCCCAACAGGGGCGGAGTGGCCAGCGGGAGTACCGGGACTATTCCCGGTGGGCCGCTGGCTTCAAGAAACATAAACGGCCGTTGACAGCCTCCAAATGGCATATTGGGGCCTGTATAAGGCCGGCGAGGGGATAATTGTCCCGGTGGATAAATTCTTCCCACTCCGTTCCTGGTCCCCTACATTGAGAGTTGAACACGCCTTAGGTATTCAAGCTATCACACTCCCTATTTTTTAAAAGCTTGATTAATGGAAAGAAAATGAGAGTGAATAGTAATATAAACCTGTTAACAAATAAAATCCAGGGATCACTTAGCCTTGTTGAGGTGTAAATATTAACTCAGAGATAAGAATAACATCCTAAATAATATAAATGATCTATTTTCAATGTTTATTTTGTATCACAATATCTGACGTTCAATGGTTCATTACATTAATATATCAATGAAAAACTTATGTGTACAACAATTACGTCCTTAAATATATTTACGATTGCTCCCTTTGAATTGAGACCCTTGAGTTTACTTTTAATTATTAGTATTAATCGTATGATGAGTCCAACGAATACTAAGACACCTGGACCGTTTGGACCGGACCGACTATCAATCAGTCCATACTATGTTAAATGAGTAGATGAACTGCGGTCTGGACAAATATAATTAGAAAAAGAAAATACATAACGTCACACCAAAAAGAACTGCACTGCACAGAAAACGATACATATATTTATTATTTTCTTATTGGTCTTAGTTTCAGTCCGTGGACCGATGGTGGACGGGGTCACGTGATTTATTATTTAAAGAACAGTTCATTTTTTTAGACCAACCGAGTGAATCCATCACGTGAGGGACTCAAACCGACCTTGGATCATCCAACACTCCCTGGAAAGGCTTTCATTAAATAGGAGTTTGATGTTAATTTCGATCAGAGTTTACTTATTGCATGACAGTGCTGTATGTACTGCCACACGCCCACAAGGGAGCACTCGTTGTTATTTGATAAATATAACCAAGGATGGAGAAAAAGGAGTTATTTTCTTGCTATGTAATTTGTTGAAAGACAAAGAACAGGGAAAACACTAAAAAGCCCCATTTCCATTATACTAAAAAGTACTTTATTTGTGGAATTACATCCAATATTTCTACAATAAAGTACTTTTTAGTAAGATATCCATAATATACTACGATATCACATCCAATGACGTCGTAGCATTTTATGAATATGTTTAAATTTTTTGTTAAAAACATTAACAATCGATGACGGCACTGTATATTGAGACCTATTTAATATGTCTTTAAAAATGCTTTTAAGTTGCTTAAATATGATTGAAATGAACTTCAAAAACCTTTTTCATGGAAACCTTCCTTTCCAAGTGTTTAGTATTCCTTGGCTTCGACCTGACATTTAAAGACGTTGTTGCACTTAAGTAGGCCAACATGAATGCATTCTCTCTTGATGTTATTCTTCCATAATATTCATATTTTTCTAGATAAACTCCATTGTCAATAGAATAGTTATCAAGTTATCCTCCTTCTCCTCTCTTGTATTTTGAAGTATGTACAAGGAAACAAGGAAAGATTAATTAAGACAGCTGGGCCTCACTCCCAGCCCTCTAATCATTATGAAAATAGTTTTTTAAGTTGGAGCAAGCCTTGTGTACACATATATATATATATATATATATATATATATATATATATATATATATATATATATATATATATATATATATATATATATATATACATATATATACAAACAAACAAATAAACACACAGTTTTTCCTCTAAACGAAAGTCTCTTTAGCATATAGTATTTAACAAAGTATTTGCTTAACGAAATACTTATTTGCCTAGAGATTTTACCTCCCTCAAACCGAGTCATGCAAATAAAACTTAATTTAGGGTCCATTTCACAACTGCAGGCTCACGTATAGAAAGACTGGAGTTTTAAATTAAGTAAATTATATGCATTCCTATCAGAATATTACCTTACAAGAAGGTATTTGTGGTATCTCACCACCCCCTATAATTAGAAATGGAAATCTGGAGCTTAGCCTTGGTGCTTACAGATTCCATGACTGTTTTTGGCCGTGAAAAAGAGAGAGGGGTAAAGAGAGGGATGGAAGGAAACTTTTTCTTTCTCCCCCTCTTAACTCCTTTCTCTATCTATCTCTCTCTCTTTCTTTCTATCCCTCTCTTTACCCCTCTGTCGTTTTTACGGCCAAAAACAGTCATAGAATCTGTAGGCACCAAGGCTAAGCTCTAGACTTCCATTCATACCTATAATAATTACTGGAATTTCAACTGTGAAGAAACAATCCACCAACTTGGGACGTCATCAATATAGTTAAAATGGTGGTCGGTCGAGGCGGCACACAATGAAACATGAGCTACACTTACATAGAATACTAGAAAAAATATAAAAAGGGACATCCTAAAAAAATACTAGGGATGTCAGCTTATGAAAAACTTTCTTTTCTTCCTGATAAAAATGATACTCACGGAGGATATATTTACTCTAATAGAATGAATCCAATTTCTAGTTAAAAAACGTTGTTTTATGACCTGTATTATCAGATAAATAAGTCAACGTCGGCCATTTTGACCCAAAGAAGACCTATATTGAAGGTGATATTTAATTTATATTTATATGAAACGTTATATTTACATTGCTCTTTAACATATTACATATTACCATTTTCTCTAAAATATTTGAATCGGAAAAAGCTTAGTAAATATCAAAATCCTTCATTTTCAATCGCAACTTAATTAGAAAACCAATCTGAATTTTCTTTATTGAAATACTGAAATACATATAATGAAGAACATCACTGTATTATTGAACTTAAGTTGTAATAAAATATTATACAGAACTCCTTAGAAATCATTTTTACTTTCAAAATTTCTCTGAGCCAATAGCTTTTTAATAAGAACAAACACACAACAATTCGTGTAAACACCATGAGGGAAATTATTGTATTTGAATGGCTTAGATAATATAATTCGAATCTTATACCAATAAATAAAGAATTCCGTTCGTCACTCAGGGAGTGTTTGATTGGTGAGGAGGGTTGACACTCCAGGAAAATTCATTATCGTCATGTTTATTTTATTCTCCAAAATGTTTTTTGTACAGGGTCTTGCAGGTAAATCCGCACAAAATTCAATATCCTTCACATCCAAAATGGGAACAAAAGTGATACCTATTTTGAATACATAGAAAGTTGTTATTAGACATAATACAAGATTACTATTCAATATGACAGCCCTCAGCCTCAAGGATGTCCTACAAACTACGCCTGAACCTCCCAAAGGCCATGGACACCTCTGCAGGATCCAGCTTGTCCATGATGGAGGCCTTCAGGGACGCCACATTGCTGTGGTATGTGGAAAACACCTCCCTCTCCAACTTCCCCTACAAGTAGTAGTCGCATTGGTTCAGGTCGGGGCTGTTGGGGGGCCAGGTATTGAAGTCCCAGAAGTTGGGCACATTCTTCTTCAGCCAGGACTGCACAAGTTTGGCGCTGTGAGCGGATGCCGAGTCCTACTGGAATGTGTACGGGGTCCCGGAGGCCATAGAGTCCATCCAGGGGACGACGACAATCTTGAGGACATTGAGGTAACCTCCGTGTTGACCTTCTCCTTGGGCCCGAAGAAGTGTGGGCATGACTGACCCATTGCTGCAGATGACCCCAACACCATGATGCTAGCCGGGTTTTTGGTCCTGAAGACCATAGAAACATCCTTGGGGTCCCTGCAGAACCTGTCATTCCTCCTGTTGCTGCTCCTGTTCACGGTGAAGACTTTCTCATCACTGAAGAACCGCAGATGGCCGGCGCATTTTGTCTTCAGAGACACGACAGCTTCTTCCCCTTCGCGACCCTTCCTCTTGGACATCCCTGACTCCTCCCACTTCTTGGTGATGTCGTAGACCGTCCTCCTGGGGTACTTGAGCAACTTGATGATGGCTGCAGGACGGTGCCCTGCGCAAAGTAACTCGATGACTGTGTCCCTCCGGCTCTGCTCCATCTCCGTATCAGTGTATTTATTTTGTTTTCGGGCGCAATTCGACAGTACATTCACAAAACCTCCCACATGTTCAATATCTAAGCTCTACTTGCACTCCTTACGGATCTTGACGAAGTTGAGCTTTGTGCCGAGTTACCTGCAAGACCCTGTAATCTCTTAGAATTGCCAAGTTAGATTTGGACCCAATCTTTTGTGACAACCTATTATAGTTGTGTTTTGGAGGATTAATTGTTTTTATAAATAATTTTATTTATTTAATTCTTCTTGGGTATCTTCATTCCGTACGTTGTAAACGTACATTATATCCATTTTGGTACTCTCAAACACATAATAAAAGCAATAAAGGAACACGCCAATACGGCGAGAAATAAGAGAAAAAATAAAAATAAAAGGGAACTCAAAAGATCTGTTGATAAAATAGTAGCAGCTTGATTTTCTCAGTCAACACGAAGGGAAAATAGTTTGTTAACATATTACTCCCCATTGTTGTCGTTTGATGCACTGGAGACCGAACGAAGAGTTTCTATATGTCTTCCGCGAGGCGATGGAGACCCACAGGGAGTCCAGTTCCGTCCATTCTTGATGCATAGAGGACCCTTTGAACCGTGGATACCAGATGCTCTATCTCATCGGCTTTCTGATAGGTAGGCAATGTCGACACAAGCCAGTCCGAGGGGTTAGCATCACCAAATATGCTCCCAATATTATCCCTACCACCGCTTTGATGGCTGGGGCAACCCTGGGACAGAAGTAGAAGAAGTGGAACGAAGTCTCCTCGATCTCCCCGCACCAATGGCAGCTCCGCTTCCTGAGATCTACATGGGACTTATTCATGTATAAAGAAAACGTGCCAGACGGTATCTAAACCATTTTTGATGAGAGTCTGTGAAGCGGTTTTTCATTATTATATTAGGACTCCACAAGCGGTTGTCTGCCCAATGCCTAGATTTTTCAGTCGCCTACTTACGATAAGAACGGACGTCCACAGCACGACAGAGACTTTCGAGCAGTCTGATTGTCTAATCCAGCAAGAGCGATATAGAAGGGAATAGGTGGTCCAATAGGGAGTTCCCTTATTGATGTAAGAGAGCGACACATTTGTAATCGCCAACACAAAATATAATTCTTATGTGTGGTTCCACCTTCTCATAAATCAAACACTCTTTTCTCTCTGAAGGATTTATTCGCACTGCCTACTCCCACGAAGCAGCATGGCTATACATAGTAGCCCCCCCCCCCCGTGACGTCACCACATTATGTTAACTTTTCTTTGGATGAATTCTCCAACAGATGTGAGGTAGCCCTCATTGAAGAACTCCGAGGAACTGTTCAACGATCCATTATAATTTAGAGGCTCGTTTGCGCCAAGAAGAGGAAGGACCTGTGCATAGTGATTCCCATGATGAAGCCATCTTCTTCCAGTGGGACCACACGACTTTACGGCCTTTAGAAGTTCCAATGGACCCATAAAAATTCTCTCGAGGAAGTGGTAACCAATTATTTCATAGAAAATGTGTTTTATTCTAATTGCCCAAATGTCTTCGTTTTTAGGAACCTCCGCAACCACGAAAAGACTCAACGTCAAGCGATCCCAGACCCCATTGAGAGACACTAGAATTTAACCTACTCTTGGCAATGTAGGGTTTGGAGCTGCCCCAGACAAGGGAGTCCCTTGTTTTTGGAGGAGTACTTGATTATTGCCGCAAAAAATCATTTTCCATACGTTTTATATATAGCAAAAAAACGTTTTCAACGATTTCCTGATAATGGCGTCTTAGATTTGGATAAAAAATTATGGGAAGGATATATGTACAGAAGACTATTAAAATATTTTAATAAACGCCTCTTACTTTTTTACATAGTAATTATGTGATCCTTTGATTGTATATAATTTCTGTTTGTTCCGCATCGGTGCTAAAATTTTAAGCTAAAATGCTTATTTTTATAGTTTACTATGCATTTTATCGATTTTTATATTTAATCTTATTTTTGTATATTTTCTGAACTGTGAAAAAGAAGGATTTTGAGCTGCAAAGAAACATATTTGAGTTGTTTGAAAAAATATATATAAAATAAAAAATTATCCATTCATAAATTTATTCGGTCCTCTGTATCTCTTATGCAAATAGTTATTTAATGATCAACTTTTGTATAGGTAAGTTTGGGTACCAAGGAAAGATAGTGTCCAAATGAAATAATGAAAAGTTGTTTGAACTCTCTTAAAACACTTTAAGCTTCGGATTATCTTTAGACATATAGCTTTATTAATATGTACTTAGTTTTTTTTCTTTAAATGCTTTTGAAATTTGATAAAAATAATGAAACAAATCGAAGCACTATAGAAATGAGTTTCCAAAGTTTATGGATATAATCAACGTCATAGATTATATTCTCAACCATGTGAGGGAGTTACTGTATGAAAATTAAGATGTGAAAAGCAAAGTATTTAAAAAAGAACTTAAAACATCAACATGAGTACCCTCTTTTTCTTTTTCCTTCTTGAAACTATAAAAGAACTCTAGTAGGAGCCGTTATTTAAAAATGGTTGTGCGTTAGCACTTATGTTCATTTATTGGCACTAAACATATTTTGACGAAAATTTGCAAACAGTAGCAAAGCCATAAATGGATCATAGCTAAAGTTTGTAAAACTAATTTTTTTCAAAATAAGGAATGATAAAAAAGTTTTACTTCATAACGAAACCTTTGAGCGCAATTGGGGGGGTAAGGGGGGTCAAACCAAAATCCATTTTCTACGACCATTTAGTTTCTTATGACGAACTTTCGCAGGGGATAAATTTGATATCTTATATAGGTTTCTATAATACCCAATAGTGTGCGTGTTAAGGCGTTTTCACTATCATGTGGTTGGCCACGGTCGAATTCCGGAGGGGAGGGTCATTTTTGTCTACCTTATTGATAAGATCCTAGGTTTGATAGACTAATTTAATGCTAATATGCTTATTTTTATTATGTCGGATACTGCAATTCTATCGAACCATATAGGCAAAAAATCAAGTCCTAACTTTAATCAGTACAAAATTAATATAAATTATGATCATATTTCACGAGATCTTTTACCATATAGATTGTACAAAAAAAAGAAAAAAAAAGCATTAAAACAGAGTATGGACATTATATAAAAGCAAACAGAACTCCCTAATTCAAAGGAAATGATGATCAGAGCCAATTTCTTCAATATTCATAATAAATGTATGAATAAATTTATACTTGGAATCGTTAGGATATGTTATAAGGTTTGCTCTTCAAACGAACGAAATGTTTGAGAAAATGAGGAAATACTTACTATGTTTTCTCCCCTTTTGAAAATTGTTAATATAGCGTTCCTTCTACACACACACACAAACATAGGAGGACCAAGAAGTCTGGACTTGGAAATAGGTAGGTAAAAAACTCTTATTTTCATAATAATTATTATCCTTTTTCTGAACCTTCCAGCATTAATAGTCATGGGCGTGCTGAGGTATATATTATGAGAAACGAGAGGTAATTTTACGAGCAAATTTCCCCAAAAAGGCTGAGCTCAAATGATACTTTGAATCTAATGGCTCTTTGGTTATGATGGGGATGAATATTAGGTTAAAGTGAAATATTATACTTTCTTAGAAGAATTTATGGAGGACGAGGTTGGTTTACGTATTTTTAATTAGAGAGGGTCCTTGATTGAAAATATATTTTGATTACGATTTTTGTTGAATTGTAGCTACAGCGTTTGTTGTAAATTAAAAAAATATTTATATGATACCTTTCTTTGTTATAAAGTAAGATTAATTCATAAAGTTGAAAATTAAGCGTATGATAAACATAAATATTAATTTTGTAAAACATGCTGTATTTCTAAATGAATTTTCACACTTATTATTCTTAATTTATATATATATATATATATATATATATATATATATATATATATATATATATATATATATATAATATATAGGTATATATATATACTGAGCCGAGCTATAATTGGGACAAAGTTTGGAAGGCCATAACTTGAGAATCCTTAGTCCGATTACTTTAAAGCAACTGTTTTTGCTTCAGTTGGTTCTCATCTTTTAGATAAAAGTATTATTTTTTTGAAAATGTCATCAGAACAAGACCGCCCTGCAGCCATTTTGGTCGCCCTCCGAGCGTGCCGCGCGCCCAAAAAAAATATAATGTTCCAAAACCACTGTCTATTGAGTGGCACAAGACTTGATGAGTCCAACGGCAATGCAACACTCTTGATGAGAAGACTCAAGATTGGTCCAGAAGCAAAAAAAGACTCCAGAGTTTCTCCACGAGCTCCAGGAGAGGACCAGCGACGATCCGGCACCTCTATGAGGGACCTGGCCGTCAAAATGAACGTGGACGAGAAAACCAACAATACTGCCGTACATGAGAATCTCAGGAGCAAAAACTACGTGGCTCAAGGTAAGATAGATGCTGTTTGAGGCCTCAAAGGCCAAAATTGGCTCCCAGAAAATTTGCCCATGTCCTGGTCGAAGGACTGTGGCCCCCTAACTCGCCGGACTGCAACCCGTTGGACCACTACTTGTGGGCGTCTTGAAGAGTGAATCCACAAGCGTGCTCGCAACAGCGTTATCTCGTTAAAGGCCTCAATCGTGGAGGCAGGGACAAGCATGAACATGGAGCACCTTGTCAACACCAGCACGAGGTTCCGGTCCAGGCTGGATGCGTCATCGAGGCTAACGGGGGATTGTTTTGAGTAAAAGTCAAAAATGGGATCCCCTTGACAACTTTTGTGAAAAGAATTCTCGCCAACTTGTTTTGTTAATAAAATATAAGAAGATATATCTTGACTACTTTTTCCCCTATGTAGCTCCGCACCCTGTATATATATATATATATATATATATATATATATATATATATATATATATAGATATATATATATATATCATAAACGGGAGCAGTTTACGTGCATAAATAATACAGCTTATGAATAAAGTATTTCGGAAAAAATCGTCTCTGCACTAAAATAATACTTCCATAAGAAACTAATAATGAATTTTTTTAAATTCTATGTATCGTGTATTTTATTTTAATACCATATCTTTAAAAAATCATAATAACTATAAAATACAATTCCAGTTGAATAAAAATATTCATCAAAATTAATTAAATATATTCCTATTTTTTTTTCCAATAATTTTTTGAAATTATTTTTTGCATTACTTTATGGGCT
>CP045905.1:3360261-3379560 GCA_013387185.1 Caligus rogercresseyi
TTTTGAGCATGTATAACTAGTCACAAATATTTACCGCACCCATTTCAGAAATATACACTCTAATTGTCTTCCTGGTTTTGTGTTTTCCGGATTAAATATCGAAATTCTATGGATATCCATCGGAGCTACACATCATCCAAATTTTATAGCCAAATCTTACTGACTTGTTCCTGATATAATTTTTTGCACCTAGTAATCCACGATATAGGATCATGGATTATCCACGCTAAGTTTTTCGTAAAATCCACCACACTGGAAACAATTTTCTTTTACCATGTCAAGGGTAAGATTTCAAAACTTCATATTTTTCTAATTGGGAGTTGACATATAATTGTCAATGTTCAGTTACTTCAACAAGAATGGAGTCTTGATACTGATATTCGTCGTCATTTTTTCGTCACTAGGTATATACGCTCACTATTCGTTGGAAAACCTAGAACCACAATCTCGATTTCCTTACTTTTGATGCTTTAGATCTCCTCTATAGCACAACTGAGGAAGTCATGGGGGATATTTTAATCGATTCTCTAAATCATTTGAATCAGGAAATTAATCGAAATAAATTATAAATATTAATAACTTACTATTCAACTCTGTCATCCATTATAAAAATAATTATAATACACATTTGTCTTTTAGTTTTATTGTACTTATATGTACTAACGTACGTAAACTAAAGCGAAACAAAGAATTATACGCAAACACGTAGAGCATGAAAATGAGTACCAATAGGCGCCAACGTTCCCTTTTGGGAACATCATTTAAAATCGATTTTAGTCTACTAAAATATTAATATTATTTAAAAAAATTGTTCAATGCAAATCTTTAGTATATTTGCTTATCAAAATAGTTATAAAATAGTAATACTACCAGTTTTTAACCCTATTTTTTTTATTATCAAAAGATAAGTCCAAAACTTGATAAACTCGGTTTTTTCAAAGCACTCAAACTTGTATTAAAATTAGTTTTTCGTTTATTTACAAATAAAATATTTTGTTTTCTAAGCCTTAATTTATAATATAACTCATTCAATTTTGTTTTTATTGAATATGACGCGATACAGAACACTTCAAAGTATGTTCCAAATGGGAACGTTGGCGTGTAAAGGGTTAAAGAATATAAGAGAGGAGAGAGAAAATAATTTTCTGTTTTGTACAAACATTCTCATAAAAAGTTTGACTTTTTACAAAGAATATGTTTTAAGTCAAATGAGATGCTTTTTTCTTTTCTATTTCTCTAACTCCTCCTCCTCCTTTTCTTTTTCTTTTTCCTCTCTTTACCTTGAAAAGTAGGTAGTAAAATCGGACAAGGTCTGAATTTTTTTTCATTATGGTCACATCACTTGCAAATAGTTTTATTAGGTCCGTCTTGACCCAAGGATTCCATAGGTACCTTCAAAGTTCAAATCTGACCATAAATGTGCGGACATACAGACGGACAGAGATTGGTGAATTATTATATAGATGAGTGAAAATACTGATAAGTATATGATTATTCGTATATCCAGTCTATTCCATATTACAAATACAGACGAAAAACTTATGCTGATGGAGTTGTAATTGTATTGTTGCCATTTCGTCAATGTATTTGACAATTGATTAAATATACAGTTCATAAAGGATCTTTTTATGAAAGCTTACCTGATGCTATAGAGAATGTCTCCGTTGGGGAATACCCTGATATAAAGATTGGGTTGAATGATATTGTGAAATTTTCCCTCCTTTTCGTTTCGGAAGAAAGTGTCCGGCATCCAAACTTTCTTTGAGTCCGTCATGGTGAGGTATTTTATTCGTCCTGCGTCAAAACCAGTATTTACAATTAAAAAAGACTTATTTATAATGCCTTTACTGTGCTTCGTTTGTCTTACCCTCCATATCATCAAAAGAAAGGCGATTGTCGTTCCATTGCTGGCGAAAAGTGATTTGAACGCTATATTCCTAAAAAAAGTCGAAACAAAATCTTATATTCAAATGACCAGTATATAATATTGTGTGATATTGTGTGACATCTCAATATGTGACTTCATTATATAAAGTAATCGACGCTCTACGTCATATATTATTATTTATTTATTGTACAGTTCCTCCTTGCCTCGAGTGAAATATAGAGATTATATTTAGGTCTTGGTTCTACAAATCATTAAGGATCATCATCATCCTTTCATACATGGCGCAGTCGGTATCGAACTAGTAGACTCCTGATGAAATCTTCCAAGACAGTGGCCAAGCTGGCCACCCGACGTAGAGACCAACTCCGTCGGCAGTGCGATGGGCTAGTGGAGGAGCTAAAGACCCGCATCATCAGGCTCGAGGCGGCCGTCCCTCCCACGGAGGAAGATGTGGACATAGCCACCGCATTCTCGGAAGAAGTGGGGAAGAGACTGGATCGGCTAGAGGAGGCAGTCCTGGAGTGCCAGGCCTTCGAGGATGACGAAGAAGACGCAGAAGACGACTCCTTCGATCACGTGAACGGCCTGAGAACCGAGACAATCTCTGTCACATCACGGCTGGCAGGACTCAGGAGGAGGGCTCGAGACGCAGCTCTACAAAACAACGCCCCGCGCCCGCAGACCGCTACCCCCGCCTCAAAGGCGTTCAACTTTTCCGCCCTCTCCGAGGTCGACCAGGATATCTCCCTCCGAGGATTCAAGGAGTGGAGGAAGAAATGGGAGAGCAACGGAAAAGTCTTCAACCTCACGTCATTCAGTAGAGACATCCAGGTGCACTCTTTACTGACGGCAATTGGGGCTCACGCAGGGAGGATCATCGTGACTCACTACGCGATGGATCTCGAGGACGAAGGCACAACCGTGACCCTCATACTGGACAACCTGCAGGCCTACTACCGGTCACAGCGAAATTTGACGGTAGACAGGGTCAATTTTGTCCAGAGGAAACAGGGGCCCCACGAGACCTTTGACCAGTTCCGCTTCGCACTCGCAGACATGGCAGATGACGCAGAGCTCTGCCAAACGTGCCGCGAAGAACAGATTGTCACGAGAATAATCGCGGGAACCACCGACGAGAAGGCTAGGTGTGACCTTCTCAAGGAGAGAGAGTTCCCCACACTCGAGAGGGCCGTCACAGTGTGTCTCGCCAGTGAGGTGGCCTCCATTAACCAGGCAACGCTATCCGGATCAACCATCAATAAAATCTCACTTCACAGGCAAAGCAAAGAAAAGGCCAAGACCCGAAATAGGAGACAAAGCACAAGCAGGAGACCCCCAAAGGAGGGCGACGCGTGCCAGTATTGCGGTGGGAGGACTCATAAGCGCGAGGAGTGCCCTGCCTATGGAGTAACCTGCAGTAGCTGCGGTAAAACGAACCATTTTGCCCGAGTCTGCAGAACCGGCAAAAATTACGATAGAGGAACGGCTAATTCCATAGTTTCCTCGGTCTTCTGCGGCAGGATTATCGCAGAGAGTGATCCCTTTTGTGCGCTCAAGACGATATCCCTTCAATTCCAGGATAGTACGCGACTAGAGGTGCTTCCGGACAGCGGATCTGGAGCCAACCTGATGTCCACGCGTGACTACAGGCGGCTCGGCTATCACGAGGGGAATCTCGTGCACACGGGAGACGCAATTTACGCGGCCAACAACCTGGGGATAAACTCCCTAGGGAGACACGCATTAAAGGTCAATCTCAATGGCATATCAACGCACGCCATATTCCTCATCACGGACGAGTATAAGGGGACGCTTATCAATCGCGAGACGTGCCAGGTGCTGCGTATCATTCCGGACAACTTCCCAAAACAGATCCGCAGGGAGCAGACTGTTCAGGCCGTATCCACACCGACCTTGGAGGAGGTCAAAACATGTTCCACCGTCTGGAAGAAGGGCAAGGAACACCGCATCCCGGATGCGCTATCTCGGGCGCCGATCCGAGACCCGACACCTGAAGACTTTGATGACGAGCAAGAGATTTGCGGCTACGTGTGTGCCGTGCAAAGGGCCACTGCCGTAGCTATTGAGAGGGACGACGAACGGTCTGACGAAGCTCTCACTGATCCCATCCTCGAGGAGATCCGCACGTCCGGCAACGACGATAATGAATACCGTGCTATAAGAGCTCACCTACGATCGGGAAATACCGAGGGACTATTGGAGTTGCGCAACACTCCACAATCAGGAGGCAAGTCTCCCGCTGAAATCCTCTTCGGCCACCCTCTTCGCTCAAGAGTACCGGCCCATCACAAGTCTTTCAACAAGGCTTGGCTGATCTCAATGGAGGAGCACGACCGGAAAACCGCCGAGCTTGCAGCAAAAGCGACGGAAAGGTACGATGCCTCATCCAAAACCCTACCACCAATATCCGTTGGAGCTACAGTCCGCATTCAAGATTACGTGACGAAGCTCTGGGACCGCGTGGGTCGTGTCATCTCGGTGGGTCGCAGCCGCGACTACAGAATCCGTCTTCCATCCGGACGTTGCGTCTGGAGAAACAGGAAATTCCTCCGCTGGATTCCTACGAAGTTGGACCCCGACGAAAACTCAGAAGCGGCGGTCAAGGACTCTCCGCGCGTCGAGGACGTCTCAAAAGCACGACGGAGCAAGAGGGTACGCTTCACCCCTAACCGCCTTACGCTTTAATGATACTTCTAGACCACCCTTTGAAGTCGGAAGGGGGGGGTGATATTGTGTGACATCTCAATATGTGACTCCATTATATAAAGTAATCGACGCTCTACGTCATATATTATTATTTATTTATTGTACAGTTCCTCCTTGCCTCGAGTGAAATATAGAGATTAATATTTAGGTCTTGGTTCTACAAATCATTAAGGATCATCATCATCCTTTCATACAAATATCTTAATAAGGACAGCGCCTTAGATTAAGATAATCTACAAAAACGGATCGACGAAAATATATTATACAATATAATAAATAAGAGATCATACATCATCAACGAAAAGGTGGTTTCGAGATTGAATGATGAACTCCCAATATTATAAACAGAATCATATATTAAAATATATATGAAATTGTCATTTTTATTGAACAAGGAATATACAATCGGACATAAAATTAATATTTCAAATAATTATAAACAATATAGTTTTTAGTATTTTTTGATATCAATTGAACGTTCCTTGTTGCTGTATATATTTCGATTATAACGATAAATTATATATCTTCTTATTATGTGTTTGTGAACAAATTAAAAGGAAAAATAAATAACTTGATAAATTCGGTAAGTTCCATAATGATATTAATATAGGTACACTATATATATATATATATTTATTTATGTATATACAATTGTCTTTGCTACCCTCCGAGCACTTGATAAAGTGCACGCCTCTCTTAATGGCTGTGACATGCTCCAGGTCTTTGAAAGGTTAACAGCAGCGACCCAGTTGGTAGAAACGGGTTTCTTGAGGCATATTGTAGCACTACGGGTGCGCTCGTCGAAGCCCTCGAGAATCCTCTCCAAGGGACACCTGACCACGTTCATAGCCTTCCAAGCAGATATGGCAGCCTGCTTCACTAAGATCTCATTTACAGATGGAAGATGTGACCTGTCGACAAACGCAACCGATCTGTTCTTCGAACTCCCAGCAAGATACGTGCGAGATCGTTAATAGCAATCTGAGCTAGTCTTTGCCATTGTAGGGGTGTGAGGGATTTCAGCAGCAGACGAAAAATTTGCACTTCTAGTCACCCAAGCAGACGTCTGAAGTTTCCCGATAACTATGGTTCTAGCTATCTCGGTCAGGAGTGGCCCTTGCGATACCGTGGTGCAGAGCCGGCGGATGACTCCGATTTTTTCTTGACATCCTGTGTAATTTTTTCGTGGTGGGGCCCAAATGTCAGGTTCCTGCTAACAGTTACCCCCAGAAGGTCGAGTGTAGCGGTCGAAGGAGTGTCTGGAGCACCCAGACGTAACGTTTGGGGTTTCCCAACGTTTAGGTGGAGTCCATTGATATTTGAATACGCCTCCAAGGCCTTCGCTAATAGCGAAGTCGACCTGTTGCTAGGATGGAGACGATATGACGATAGAAGTATCATCGGCATATAGCAGTACTTCAAGCTGAGCTTCTGTATTGACAGCTACTCTCAGGTAATCAGGTAGGTCAGTCGTGAGAAGAATGAAAAGTAAGGGGCCAAGCACAGAACCCTGTCTGACACCGTACTTTATATTCAGGAAATTGGACCGTTGGCCGTTCCAATTCACCTGCTGTCGCCCTCCTGTTAGGTAGCTGAGCATCAGCTTTTTGGTGGGCCCCGCCATCCATTGGAGCTTAGCCAGAAGTATATCTGCTTCGAAAAGGTCAAAGGCCGCAGAAAAATCGAAGGCAGTAATGCATACCTTTAATTTATGATCAAAAGCCTTAGCAGCGTTGGACAGTAGAGTTGCAGGGGCAGTGTCGACACTGCGTCCAGTTCGGACGTCGTGCTGTTCCTGTGGGAGCTTACAAAAAGCTTCGTCGTAGGTCACGAGTTGATTGTAAAGTACCCGCTCAGTCAATTTTGAGATGACGCAAAGGAATGAGATAGGTCTATAGCTACCGGGTGTCCGATTGAAATTTACACACTCGTTTAATGCTTTCTGTAGGTTTAGTGATTGCAATTATGTAATTGCCGAATATTTCATAATTCTCGCCTCAAAAAGCTTAAAAAACAACTACCTATAGTTCTTTGTAATCGGACCACAGATAGCTGAGAAAATTAGCTCGGAACGTGACCGGCAACTTCAAGTCTGTGCACTTTTGGATTCAGGGCAGACCCCAACTGAGATCGCGTGCCAGTTGGGCATCTCCCGCAAGACGGTGTACAATGTCAAGGCTGGGGGAGTGGAGAGGAAGGTCGGATCGGGTGGCAAGAGGACGTTGGACGAGGAAGAGGTGATCAGGGCCATCGAGGAGGACCCTCTGAAGTCATTGCGGTCGCACGCAAGGGACATGGGCATCCCAAGTCCACGTTGGTGGACAACGTGAAGAGGATCGGCGGGAGGAGCTTGGTGAGGTTGGAGAGGCCACTCTTGACGCCTGCCATGAAGGAAAAGCATCTCCAACGTTGTCAAGCTCCTGGTGCAGCACATGCAGTTTTGGTCCAAGGAGATGTGGCCCCCCCAGAGCCCGGACGCCAATCCCTTAGACTACTCTTTCTGGGTGCAAGTCGAGAGCAAGGCCTGTACTGTCCGCCACCCGAATGTGGAAGCTCTGAAGACCGCGGTGGACGAGGAGTGGAACAGGATGACGACGGACTACATCAAGAGGACGTGCTCCACCTTCAGGAAGAGGATCGAGGCCATCATTGCTGCTAATGGTGGCTACATTGAATAAAATGTGATGTCCAAGGCTGTATATAATAGAAAATATAAAAAAAGCTCCAGTACTTCCCATAGTGGGGAACTAAGTCATGTTAAAGTTTAGAGTGTTGAGTGTGTAAATTTCAATCGGACACCCGGTAGAGGGTTCTCTAGGTGGTTTGCCCTTTTTCAGCACTTGGATTATAATTGCCGTTCTCCACTCGTCTGGCCATACCCGAGAAGTGATGATTGTGTTGATGAGGTGAACGATTCGAAGGGCTAATGCTTTGTACTTAACCTACATTGTGGAATCCAAATTCGCCGTCCGAATTGGCATTAGGGCTTGCATTTTTGGGAATCAAGACACAAATCGCAAAACAGTCGGTCAACTTTATCGATGTAGAACTGATTGCACATGTTAGCTGAGTCTGTGTCGGTTCTACAGCCTTCAAGAAAAGCAGAACGCCGTCGTTTTCTTTGCCCATGGTTTCATTTGCGATTTCCATGCTGCTGTCTACCCACCCTTTTTGATTCGAGATAGATTGTTTTTATCAATGTATAATTGTAATATTTGTATGAACTATGGTAAAACAGTAATAAATTATTGACTAACAAAAAAAACACGCTATATATATATTTATATAAATATATATGTATATATATATACATATGTATATAGCGTAAGTGTACCAAATTTTCTACCAGAATGGTGTTTGTTGTTTTGAATAAACATGGATTTGCATATTCTCAAAAATATTACATTTCTCACAAAAATTATAACGATGTTTGGGTTTATACACATGCTTTTGCATGAAATGGTCTGTGCATTAGGATTTAATTCTACTCTTTAATGCTAAGAAGGCTTCATATTTTATAGCCTCTTTAAAGCCTCTTATAAACTGTGTGTAATTTGAAAGTGATATTTTTTAGAAGCCTCCTTGTAAATTTATGCACTTAACACAATGCAAAAAAACATTTTATGCATTATTGAAGGGGTATTAAAACAGCCTACATGAGGAGATTATAATCTTCAGATAAGTGACACTTTGTTATTCTTAAGATTTGCATATACATTACCAATATTGTCTGCAATGAGTATCAAAGAAGAGGGTTAGAAAAATCTAAGAAACGAGGAAAACGCTACAAGTTGTATTCTTAATTATATGAAATTTAATGATTTCATATTCGAGGAGTGTTTTCTTTGTCACTTATATTCAAGGTTGGATATCCAATATTGTATTTCTAATTTTCCATCATGCCAATTCTATAAATTTTATGTCTTTAATTTAAAGGTCTCATATAAAATACTTAGAATACACATTTATCAACTCATCAAATATAATGAGAACCACATTTTTCTCTCTATTTTTCAATTCTTATCATAGTAAATAAGATATATTTTATAAGTAGTAGATTTTATTAACTTATTAGTAAATATCCAACTAATTGAATAGTTTCCCTATTAGTTCTTACGTATCTAATTTTCTTAATCATCAACAACAGCTTCACAAATATATCGAAGGTTTCCCCAGAGGAACAGTCCTGCCATTGGTGCAAAAAATAAACGGAGACATCTTTCCATTTCTTCTATTTTTGTCCCTGAATCCTCCCTCTTGTTCGTGCGGTAGAAGAAGACATCCAAAAGGTGTATGGCGTGGCATTAGTCCCAAGGGATTTGGCTGGTCTCTACATCTGCCTCCTATAAACATGCCTTCGAAATGGAACACATCATTTCGACTGTCCAGGGGATCCTTTATGCCGCTAGAGTTAAGGGAGCTCCTCTTCCCTCGGGGATTGATTGCGTGGCGAGAAGAGCTTGGAAATCATCCTCAACGGCGTCCCAATTCTTCATCAGTAATCCCGGTTCCAGTGGAGGAGTTGTTTGTTTACAAATGGAGCTTCATACCTCATGTTACTCAGAGCCCTATAAGTAGAGTTACGTCGAAAGACCTGCCTGTGTTGCAACTGACTCTCAAGTCAGGCTCAAAACATTCATAATTTCTCGGGGGAGTTTTAAATAAGTATTCTTTTGAGATATTTTTTTAAAAGTATAAAAACGATCTTTAAAGATCTATTCAAAAAACTTTATTTTCATTAAGAAACTATTCTTCTTCTGGTGGATTAATATTTTGTTCGGATAAATTTATTAAGGAGTTTACAAAAGTTGAAGGGAAATTTAAATTATATTTAAAAGAATTAGTAAAAATGAAACTAATAGGATCTTCAATAACAGAAATGGCAGTTCAACTAAATAGATCATCATTAGAGAATATACCACAATGTCATGAATTATTAAAATATATTATATCAAGGTATATAAAAATTAGTTTGCACATACATTTACGAGAACAGACGACTATAGTAAAAATAGGTCTTTTAAACTTCCAATTTATTTGGAAGTAGATGTATGTGCATGATAAAATTTTGTATATAATTATCAAATTCATGTATGTTATATATATTATTACTACGTGCTGAAAAATATTTTTCAATTATATACAAAAAATTTTTAATATTATTTTGTCATTTATAATTAATCATTTCACTAATCTGGGATATATAAATCGGGTTTAATGATAAATCCAGTTCATCAATACTAAGGATAATTTTTGGACAATTGTCTCTTATGGATGATTTTTTTTATTTACCACATGATTCACATTAGAGAATGTCAAATATTATAGAAAATAAATTTACTCGAATAAATCCGATATTTATTGAGACAATATTGTCCCGTTTGTATATTATTTTTTATATTATTTAGTAAATCATGTAGAAAATATGGAGTTATATGCATAAGGGAGATTATTTATTTACTGAAACAATACCCCAATAAATGAAAGGTTTATACAGATGTTTTTTCATTGATTCAGATTTATTTTTTTCAAGAATAACATAGGAACAATAACAATTTCTTTCATTCCATGCGTTGTTTTGAGCCCGACATGCTATTTCACCAGGTGGCGCTCCAATCTATTGTTTAACTCTTCTTATAGGGCTCTGATGTTACTCTCTTGACGCCATCTTTTATCATTTCTTCATCTTCTATATATTCCCTCTTTTAAATATTATTTAAACCCTTTATTATTAACCTGTCTTATGTGTAATCCTACTACATTATCTTATTATATTTTTATAAATGTTTAAATCAACATCTTAGTTAATTGTTTTTGAAATACAAAAAACCCAATAGGGGATACAATACAATTGGATACCCCCAATAGGGAATAAATTTACTCGACCAAGTGCTGTTTAATGACGTTGATTAATGATATTAAACAATGTTTCTCATTACAATGTTTTGTCCATTTTTTCATTTTATAACCAGGGATTATGAAACATTTATTAACAAAAACTTTCAACCATCTACAACATATGAACGTGGAATCAAAAGAAAATTAAAATAGTTTTTTGTATAATATAACAATAGGTTAAATAGAATAAGGATGTCTTTATAACATCCGTTATCGTTTTCCCCGTCAGATCCTTGGATCAACATTATTTTTTCTAGTCCCTCCACCTTCCGATCCAAAATTATCAATTTGTGATGGGATCTAAAGTCCCATGACGTCACTTGTTGTTTTCGTAATTGCTCTTTAAGCCTTGGTATTTAAATTTACTTAAAGAAATATCATTCATTTCTTCAAGTTTTCATCGAATTGACGGATATAATATATAGTTTTTTCATGAATACTCATGTTTCAAAAACTTCCATTATTTTTTATATATTATTGAATCCTGATGTTATACCAGTCGTTGATCTTTACTCATATCTTAATTTAAAAAGGCCTTAGTCGGTGTAAAAAACTAGAATATTTGTAATCAATATATTTTGAGAAATATAACGACGTTTACCGAATGTGTATTTCTATGCTTATAACATGTTTAAATAAATTAACTGAAATATCTCTATCATATTTGCTAAAAAGAAATCATGAAATTAATGGACAATATTACATACAAGTCATATTTTGCTTGAGAACTTATGTGATATTTCATTTCCTTATAATTTTGGCTGTATGGGAAAAGAAGAATACCTCTTTTCATTTTAGACTGCATGCAATATTCATATCAGGGTTATTTCTCCTGAGTTGTTGAAGAAGATCAATCGTCTTACAATCTTTAAAAAAACTCAATAAAGGAATATAAGAAGTAATGTTCATTTTCATAAATATGCATTATGAATTATATATGATAATAAATTATGTGCTTTTTAGAATATATATCTATTTTATCTTGATCCTTTTATAATGAGGCAACAGTTTTGAATACAGGATTAAAGCATAAATAAAGGATACAATAAATTATAAGGACGATAAGCCTCGAAGGTGCAATACTTTATGCACTTTTCAATATTAAAAATGCATTCTCAAGGTCATTTCATGCCTTTTTTGTGCATATATGGTTCGATAAAATTGCAGTATCCGACAGGATATAAACAAGCATACTAGCATTAAATTAGTCACTCTTATTAGATCTTAGTTAGATCTTATCAATGAGGTTTAGATCCTAAATGACCATCCCCTCTTGGGAGTATTCGAACCTGGTCCCCGACATTAATAGTTGAACACGCCTTAACGCCCTCAGCTGTTGCCAGACATTGAAAAGCGAGGGATATTTTGGGCGTGTGAAAGGGCTAATGTGTGAATGATGCAAATGAGTTCAGGTTCTTGTTATCACTATTCTCTTTCCTCTCTTGAGGAAAATTTATTTCATTTATAAGTCGGCCGGAACGGAAGGTATTTTTTATATTTGAATCTCTGTTTTTGGTTCTGTTCTGTATACATGTAGGAACTCAAAAGAGGAAAGAGAATAGTGATAACAAGAGCCTGAACTCAATAGCACCATTCACACATTCTCCCTTTCACACGCCCAAAATATCCCTCGCTTTTCAATTTCTAGCTATTGCACATACTTTACACATGATGACGACGTAGAAAGCACTTTTTTCCTTACCCACAGCCACTACTCGAATATGAGATCTCAGAGTAGGGCACATATGTGACCGCTTAAAAAGAATACTTTTTTTCGCCACAGTTAGACGTGACACCACACAAGAATATCAGTGGATTCTCTAAGCTCTTGTATTCACATAGATACATATTTGTAGACAATTATCAAAAGAGTAGTCATAAAAATTATAGGCAGACATAATCGGTAATCAAAGCCTGAAAGGATACTGACCCATATCACAAGTTATTCATTTCAATTATGAAACTGCTTGTATATATTGCATATAATCAAATGATGGTGGCAAGATTGAACATAAAAAAGAAAGTGTTAAGTATGTTGAGTGAGTAATATCCATGATGATGTAATGGATATGCCTTTTATACCTCAACGTATAATTATGATATATTGAAATAGATTTTAACAAATTATATTTTTTGGAAATATATATTTTTGTTCTAAAATACCAGTTAGTCATGTAGCCAAGTTAAAAAAATATAATTATCATGAATTCTTACGATTATCTTAGGCTACCCTGACAAAAAATGTGATTAGAAAAGTTTTATACTTTAATACAATTGTTTTTTACAATATTTTTAAGGCATCAAAAAAATATAAACAATAAAATACTACCGAATTATTATATATACGTATTACCGTAGAACTTTATAATCGATTTAGATAATAATTTCCTTGTAACAAATAGTTTAAAAAATATGAACATAAATAACTATCATATAGACATTTAGTATTGATATCAAATAGCCTTTGAAATCAGATATTTCTTATGAGTAAGTTATCATTGGTTTTATTAAAATATATGTAGTTATCTCAATCTTTGTAGACAATTTACAAACCAACATTCGCGTCCCAGCGATTAAAAAAAAAATTCAGTTTAAAACCAATATTGTGTTAAAACATAAAGAAACATTCTAGACTAAAGTTATTACTCCGGGTGAAGAACAACTCCAATAAACTAAATTAATAAAACTTAACGCAAAAAATTAAAAATCTTACCATTTTGACATCGTCTATTTTTTCAAAACTCCGGACATAGAGATTCACATTGACGATGGTTGGATCATCTGTTAGGGGAAAAGGAACAGATAGTAAGATTATTTTTGTGAATGTATACATACGTTGAAAGTAAAATTTAGATACTGCGCCAAAAAGGAAGTTTTTTCCTAGTTGATTTTGCCTTGGGAAAATGTTTTTAATTAAAAAAGCACTTTTTGGAGACAAATACTTGTTTTTTTTGTAATGTCATCTCTGACTGTTTTATGTAGATATACAATAAATTAAAAAATTGAAAACTTTTTGTACAGCTTGACGCTTAAAACGAAATTTTATACGTTAATATAATTAGTTAATAGTTGCAGATGATTTATATCACTAAATGCACAAATGATAAATACCTCCTCTTATTTTGAATATGCATGCGAATATTTTTTTTTTTGCCTATTTGGTTCGATGAAGTTGGATCACACTGGATATATAAATAAGCCTTATGGTGTTAAAATTAGTCTACCAAACCAAGGATCTTATCAATGAACTTGATCAAAACTGACCAGTCTACCAATCCTAGGACCTTATCAATGAAGTTGTCCAAAATTGAACTTCCCTCTCGGGAATCGAATCTGCGCTCTCAACATTATATATTATATTGATTTTTAATGAACAATGTATAAAACAATACATAATACACCTCATATCAAGAAAAGATGCCAAACTTATAGAGTTTGCTCTATCAAGCTCTAGAAGTTACGTAGCGGAGCACCTTGCGTCGGGGGAAACTATCGAAATGGAGGAATTGAGATGTATTCAAATTTCCCCTGCTGCTCGTTATTCTGCACTGGATATCAAGATTCCGGGATGTACTGATTCCCATTAGAGGTTCGCGGGAAAACTACTTGGTTCGCTACTTCCCCTCATTCTCGAAGAAATCAGTGAATGACCTTAAAAACTCTTACGTATTTATAAAGGTTTTGTTAGAAGACATTTGTGTGATTAATATATCTGTTATATATTATTTGTCACTGTGTAATTTTTGTATCGTTTTTATCACATTGATTATTACGTAAAAAAATATTTTCCTTTTTAACGACTAGAATGTTTGTCTATTGAAATTGACTTTTATATTTTACGATTTTAATTTTAAACTAGAATGTATATTTATAATTATGTGATTATATGTAACTTCGCTAAATATAATAAGGTCGAATATAATGCTTATCTATATCCAGTCGGATGAAATCCTATCGAACCATATAAGCAAAAAAGTATTTTTTTAACTATATAAAAGGTTGGCATTTATTATTTCTGCATTTATAAAAATATACATTTGTCTCTTAAGAGGCCACTCTTTTTATTTGTGATCTTTTGTTTAAGCTAATCTTAAAAAAATCAGATACAAGTGGATATACAGCAAAATCGAAATATGTACGTTTTATTAGCTTAAGATTAAACTCCATTGACTTACCAGTAGTATTAATACCCGATGGCCTCATTCGACGGTCGTACACTTCGCTATCTAAGATGCGATCCAGGATTCTCTTTTCCTCTTGTCGATAATTGATGAGTGTAGGACGAATTTTCTGATGGCCTCGATGTCGAAAGCGGGTTGGTCTATAAAAATATCAAAGAAATTGATCAACCACTATGTTTTGTTTTTCATGTTAAAAAATATATTTTTTAAATCCCAATGGGAGACATACATATTATTCAATCAGTTTGATAAAATTCTTAACAATTAACAAAAAATAACCACAGATTAAATAAAGACTATAAGGAGAAAGACATGTAATATTGAAATATAGCTAAAAAAACACATGATTTATAAAAATTATAATGTAATGCATCTTTAAAAATAATATTTCCAGAGATATATTCTTTTAAGCCATCTTCTCGATCCTTGTAAAAATTTGTATTCTTGAACCTGGCCCTCGCCAGAATAGATTGAAGTTTTTGCAATGACTTTCGATGCCAGTCTCAGTTTAGGATCCTTACTAGAAACCATATAGGATCTTGTTTGGGCTCAGATCCTGCCTATTTTTTCCTTTAGACCTTCTTTTAAAATTTTCATAATATGGACGATATCCGTGCAATCTTTAAACTGATGTGCAACAGTTTTGTGGCTTTCACACAAGGATCAACCACTTTGTATTCAGATTTTGTTTTTTGTTAATTGTTGATTTTCTTTTCCATTTTATAAAATATCAAAAATATATATTCGATTTCTTAAATGTTTCAAAACAACAAATGAAAAGAAATAATATTTCTTTTAAATATATTCAGCATCAATCTATTTACCATTTTTTTATTTATATGAATATTTAAATTTAAATCTTATAAAAGTTGAAAAATAAGTATTGTTTGGAAAACATTATTTTTCTTCGTTTTAAAAACACAAAACTTCTTTTTTGGAAACTAATAATACCTTACTTTGGCCATCAAAATAACACAATACCGCCCATTCATTATTCTGCATGTATGTATTGTAAAGCTATAAAATATAATAAGTTGAATAAATGTTTACTAATTTTCTAACTTATATGCATATATTTTGAGGATCTAAGGGACCTCCTCCTTACACATAAAACCTGCAATCCCAAAAGAATCGCATTTCGAAATCTATGTAACATCTCTCTCGCTAAAGCAAATGAAGAGTGAGAGCAGCTCAGTTTGTTGTCCAAGGAGAGAACCAGGTCATCACCTGTAGACAAATTGCATGCTTTCTAGATGGGACAGAAGGGAAGACTTTGATGACAAACTGAATGTTCCAACACACCAATGGAAGTAGTGTTTAATTTAGGGTTGAACTTTTAAAACACTGATGAAACGGTATAGCTTTGCTACTTATAAATGTAACTCAAATTACGCAATTGGTTTGTTTGTTTGGTTCAAAAATATCCTGTCAAAACTACATTTGGTTCAAAGTGGTAATATTAAAATTTTACTGAGTAAAAAAAGATAATAAGAAAAGTGGATAATTTTTATTAAGAGTTAATCATTTTAAATATAAATGTTATTCAACAACAAGACTTTTAGAGCTTCTTTAATATTGCAAAATTAAAATTATTTACTTCCAAATGACATGTCTTCTTAAAGAGTATTGACGCTAACAAGCAATGAATGGAAACAATGGAGGCACCTGTCTTATTAAGTTACTTTAATAAAGGTATAATTTGATTTAAAGGAATATCATATAATAAAATAAAAACTAGAAATATATATATATAAAAAGTTTCTATATGAATAATCTTTTACACATTCACGAATGAATCAATTTAATTCAGTTTCAAAGAAAAACGATATCTTCCACTAGAAAGACGGATGAAGTCAATTTGACTGTTTTTTCGACTTTAGAAGATAATAGCTTAAATGCCAGCAATCCGATTATGCTTCAAATTTTATGAATTTTAATTATGTCACAAAAAGGTTTTTATGATATATCAAATAATTAATTAATTAAAAGTCATAAGATTTGAAGCATATCGGATCACTGACATTTAAGTTATAAGTTTTTAGAGTAAAAACAGTCAAATTGACTTCCACCGTCTTTCTAGTGTTAAACATTTTAATGTCCTTCCATTGGGCTTTGTCCATGATTATATTTGATAAAATATCTTACAGAAATTAGTCATATCGACTTTTTTGAGAATAAATTGAAAAACATATTATTTAGAAATTATTAATGTAACTTACTAGGATTTTAGCCCAATCAATCCATCTAAATCAATATTTAATTATCACTATTTCGCCGTCACCAAAAAGTCCATTGTATCAATAGATTTTTGATGACGACAAACGGAAGAAAACTATAAAATTCGTGTTCTTTCAGCTTGTTCGTGTGACGTCCTTATTAAAAATAACTGTCAAGGAAAATCAGTTCTCTTCAATATGGGCCAGACCTTGGTTTTTCAATATAACTGGGTTCAAATATCTATTTCCCTTTCAATTACCTCACAACGTCCACGAGTTCCACTGTGTAGAAGCAAGATGAAAAATAAATGGAAGGGCGTTGGAGTCATTCTGAGCTGCGAATGGGTTTCCAATCGCCATTTGTTGACACCCTTCCCCCATCCGTAGCGAAGCCCTTATCTTCAAGGGCTCAACTTCCCTTTGGACACGTTCAAGATTCCATCCTGAAATAACAATTATAATGCGGATTATTTAAGGAAATGTACAATAAAAAATATATAGGTATATATATAAAGAGAGGAGAGAGACAAAGAGATAATTATTACTTGTTACGAAAAAAATCGCGTATTTTGGTAAGTGCCCACTGTAACGAGCAAAATATACCAATATTTTTATTATTTGAAAGGTTCATAGACTAGACTAGGACATTATAAAAATAATAATTCACCCCAGTAGAAATAAAGAAATTGAGATTTTTTTTTTCGAAATAACTATATCTTTATCGACTTTTTAAAAGGAATTAACATTGATAACTTTAACATTCTGTATTTTTGGAGTAGTTAAACCAACAATACAAGTATTAACTAATATCTGAAGACTTCAATTTTAAATGTTTGTTTGATATTTCAACGGGTAATTTAATCCACCGTTAACAGTATTTGTATACATATATCTTGCGGGCAATTTGAGAACTCGGTTTTTTTTTATTTATTATTAACGTATTTTTTTATTTCATCAAAGAAAGCCGTTATAACCGACTTTGTCTGTATAGGATTCATTTATTTTTAACCAAGAGTCCAAAGAAAATGGAAAAAAAGATAAAAAAGTTATAGATAAGAAATAGAAGTAAAAAAAAAACGTATTTAGTTGAAACTTCAATAGGTGATCTGATATGGTAATTTATTTATCAAAAGCTGAAGGAATTGCAACAAAGAAATCACGTAATACTACGTTTTAAGTAAGGAGACTTATCAAAATAAGTATATATATATTATATAGTCATTCAATAACATCTCCTACAACTGTTACTATTTTAATAAGGATTCAGAAGCTTCATAAGCCATAGTTTCAATATATATATAATGTTGACGTTTTGAACGACGAAAAAGTCAATATTAATCAACTTAGAGAATTAGCATACACGAAATCCCATTACATGAAAAAAGGATGACAAGTTTCAAGAGGGGATAAGGATAAAAATACATGACGTTTAATATTGTTAAAAATAACGCGAAACCACACAGATACCATCTTATGGAGTTGCACTTTTCTTTGTGGTTTTCCTTAATTTTTGTTTTTAAACATCTTAATGAAAATATACGAGATGGGAAAGGAATATCTTTTAAACCAAGTCAGCGGAGACGAAGAACACAGTTTAGCAAATAATATATTTGAAGAGATCGTATGAGGACGTCGCGGCGATTTACTAATAATAAATATATACCCGAAAGTTGCACATAATTCTTATTCCGTATTTTGTTTGGATTTATTTTATGTAATTTTTTAAATGCTTTACTATTTTTTTTATTCCGAATCACCAATTTTGTCCCATAAACTGAAATACAATTTTGTTGGCCAAGAAAAATATGTTTAAGTAGTTTTAGGTAGATATTCAGCACGAAAATGTAGTAAACCATAAATTGTCTAGGTTTACTAAGCGTTTTTGTGAGTACGGATGCATACAAGCTTGTATACAGGAAGACACAATTGACTTTTTTTCATTTAAAAAATTATTTTTTCTGTATAAAACTTTTTTTGTCTCAAAGTGAATTCTTATGTTTTAATGTTCTTTAAAAAAATAACTAAGATAAAACTATGTTCATTTCACTTGTCTTTACACCTACCTTGAGTACAAATTTATAAACTTGAAAAATCACTCACGCAACTCTATCAAAATTGTTTTTGTAGCGAGAATGGTGGACAGATAAAAATATATTTAAAGCATATGAAACATGGTGAAAGTAATTTTATGAGAGGGAGATTTTGTGATTGGTTGAAGTTAGTGACGTCAGGGCAAATCTGCGTCATAATCAATGACTCATTTGACGTCACTTTTTTTTCTTATATTAAGAAGTAAAAAATATTCGCCATCCTGGCTTCCTTGAAATACAAAAATAAATATTTATACTTAGTTAAGATTTAAAATATAACTTCTTCTTTTGATGCTCTA
>CP045905.1:3379660-3407849 GCA_013387185.1 Caligus rogercresseyi
GTAGCATCCATATGTATAGCAAGAATGCCAACTATGGAATATACATCCATAACCTCCATGTTAGATTATACCAGACTTGTTGACGTTCGGGAAAAACTGTATTTCGTCGCTCACCAAAGTTGTTACTCATGGTTTAAAGATTGGGATCGTTCGTCGTTCCTTTGTCGTTCGTTATTCTGAATAAAAGTGACGACTTTTTTAGAAAGGAATGTATTCCCATCAAAAAAGATTTTTTTTAATATTTCGGTTCTAAAAGTTCCAAAGTAATTGCGTAAAAAAAACATAAATATATATTTTAGTCTAAAATTTACTTCGAAGAAGAACAACACCAATTAGACAATGATTGAGCATACTCAAATTAAAAAAAGGATTTTTAAAAAGTATACCACAACTAGTCTATGGTAAGTACTTTTTTGGCGCCAGGGGCAGACATTCATGAAGATATTTTGAATAAGTACAAACCTGCAAGCTAGTGTTGTGTCGGTCCTTATCAGGACCGAGGACTGCAGTCCAGTCCGGTCCCATTTCCGGTCCAGGTCCAGTCCTTTTTGTCGGTCCTTAGAAAAGGAAAAAAAGTTGTTTTTTACGTCGTACCTACGTCATGTTGTGTCAACATCTCTTTATGCTATGAAAAGGAAAAATTGTGTTTTTTTACGTCGTAGCCTACGTCATATTGTCAACATCTCTTAATGCTATGAAAAGGAAAAATCCTTTTATGAAGAAAGTAACATGTTCAATGAGCTGATAACAAAATATAACATTTTGTACTTCTGTTATTAATACGTATTAAATAGTAGTTTATTATACAACAATAAATATTCGATTCTTATGGCAATACTTAAAATTAGTTATGGTGGTTTTAAACGAAAGGCTGTGAATTAATTAATTTACAGAAACATTTAATAAGAAATGACCAACGATGAGTGCACCGAAAAGCCTATATTATGATTTAAAAAATGTTTACAAATTGCCTAAATAAATATTATTAACTCTTTTGTTGCTATTGAATTAACGTCCAGTATAATAGAAAAATATACATATATATTAGCAGTAAGAACGTATTAAATAAATACTCTTTCAACATTTTATGAAGAAATAAAGGAGACTGGAAAAAAAGACAATCTCAAGGACCGACAGTCCTAAGGACCTGTCCTAAGACTGGACTGGACCGGACCGAAAAAATTGGGACCGACACAACACTACTGCAAGCTATTGTATGATTTTTAACATTGCATCAGTACAGTAGATGCTAACAACAACTTTACAATACAGTTTTTTTACAATAGTTTTCGGAGGATCTTTGACATAAAGTATTTTGAACTTTTGTCATTATTGGATTGATTTGTATCAAGCCAGGAATTTTCTTGGGTTATTTTCTTTATGTATTTAAGAGGAAAAAAATAGTGTAAATGCATTTCAAACCAGAGAAGAAATGGCCCAAGATAGAGAAAAGGGAAATGATGACTAACAGAAAAAATGGTCTTCCGTACTTAAAAAACAAATCATAAATGTCTTTAACAATGATGAAGGAATGAATTGCTTCTTCGATAGCTTCGTTTTCTGAGATGTCCTGACTGATGTAGCAGCTCTCAATGTCGGCTGTTGACTTTTGGTGGATAAGTATTTCGGGAGATTAGGCACTGAGTTGATTGAGGCTTTAATCAACGTCTAGGGAGCTCATTATTTTAAACTCAATAATGTCTGAGCTCTCATGAATAATGTCATCCTTCAGAAAAATGCAGAACACCGATCCTTTAATACTTAGAAGGCGCCATAGTTTCACTGCTGTCCCCTGGCATGGTTCAAAACCAGTCACTTTTTTAGGATTCATCCAAGGGAAAATAATGGATAGAAAACTTTACAGCGGCTGGTTTTCCATCCTATGCGGAGGTACACAACGGAAAATAGTGTAAATCTTGTCATAATCTAAAATATAAATTATTTTATACGATATCCGAAAGCATTGTACTCAAAAGAGGAAACAAAAACCCACACAATGACATGCAATTCACAAAATTAACATAAACACAGCATTTGACTCAAATAATTGCCTGAAACCATATAGATATAAAGACATAGAGAGCGTATTCCCTTCATATACTTTATAATCATCGTTCAACTGTCGCTCTGCCCAACATAAACAAAGTAATTTGTACTAAGTCAGCGTATGTTCATATTTTGATAGAAGTAGATACATATTTTTTCATAAGAAAATGCTTGAATTCTTCTATTCGGGAAGAGGTATCCTGGTACGGAGTTACCTTTTGTATTTGGAGTCACTTATTCCACAGGACTCCTGGAACTCCCTCGTCTCTCGGCGGGACTGACCTGTTCCTATTGAAAGTTGTTCAAGTAACCTCTTCGCTACTGCTGGTTGTCGAGGCTTGTTTTCAAATCATATTAATTATTTTAGTATATTGTGGCCGACTTGACGCGAAAGTGAATGAGGTAAAAAAACAGTGAAACTTCCTTTCAAATTCATATGGTAGTAGTGAATGTGCATCAAGGCAGTCCTCACGGAGGGAGGAACGAGCGATAATAGGCGAGGAGGACTGTGTGAAGCACGGAGAACCAAAAAAAAATATAAATATATATATATAGGACTGACTTCCTTTTTCCAAAAAAAAATACCATCAATCTGTGTTGGACTGACTCATTAGTATTGTAATTTATTCAGTGACATCCTCATTCATGAATAGTCCTTCAGGCATCTTCTATTATATAATTAATTTGTTTTTCAGCATAGAGGACCTCTAATCATCGTCAATGAGCATATATCTTAGAGTAGCTAGACTAAATTATGAACCCACGAGTGATCAAGAACACCGTACAGTGATGTCTTTCTTCATATCTCTCATTTCGCTACACCCAGGTAGCAGAAAGTGTTGGTCTTTAATATGCATAGGCAGTTCGGGACATTCCCCGGCTGTTTGGAACCAACAATGAAAAGCTCCAAGAAAATAAATATAAATTTTGGTTATGAATGGTTCGTATCTTATAAGAGCTTCTAAGTCGTATTGAATCTCTATTGTGTAATAGCTTCATATAATTTATAATTCCATGGAGGAGCCCTTTCGATGGCATCTCTTTTGGAAGAATAAAAATGTTCAGGTAGCATATCTCTCACTTGGCAGCTTTCTCTTTTTGGAAATACAAAATTCTCCGGAATTTCTTCTCAGTCATCTCCCTTGGACGATGAAAATCATGGGGCGTATCAAAACATGCTTCTTCCAATATATACATTTAAAAGTTTACTTTCTTTTTATGTGTATAATATTTATTAGTTACATTATTCAAACTATTATTAAAGTGTGTTACTGATTGACGGGTAGTGATGCTTGCCCTATGTCCTAATCGATTACTTTCTATGTTTTTGTATCCTTTTTCTTATGAGGTATTTAGCTTCAAGAAGAGATAGATAAAAATAAAAGAAAAACAACTTTTATAACAAATTCATGTTATTTTTGCCTTTATCCCTTAAGGAATATGTGCCACCGTAATGACTTAATAACTTATCCAGAGTCGAAAGGTTTGTTCAAGTAGATTTCAATAATACATTTAAGATAGCTACATTTATGTATATGTAATCAAAAGCTCAATATTGGCATTGAAATACGCAGTAAGAGTTAAATAAAAATGGCTAAAATTTCAAGGTTCGTAGCCCTGGATGTATGATTAGTGTCCAGCGATATGTGAGGTCAATGGATTGGAGTGAACGGAATTGCATGGCTGGGATTAAATTCATTGCAGAGTCCGTAGCTACATCCATCCTTCAGCACTACAAATAAAGTGGTATAAATGCGTTCTTTTGGCGGTTCCATCGTTTTGACGAAACAGTTGATAGAGTGCTCGAGGGGAACTGCAAGGAGATTTCAATAGTTTGATGTGTTCTTAAATCAAATAATTGATAAAAATGGAACGAAAATTATTCATTGCACACTTTTATTGGCTATTGGAAATTATATGGCTAATTTTTTCTTTGAATAGACTAGATAATTACGAAATGACTATGGTAAACTGATATTATCATTTTTTACGCATAAAAAAGACAGGCGACAGAGCAAGCCTAAAGTGTTATATTTAATAACAAGGAAATTATATTAATTTACTTTTTTAGTACTTCTCCTCTCTAAAAAATGCAGACAAAATACCATGGAGATCCTATTGGCACCGTCCATATTGAATAATTTGAATAAAATCGTCTCTCATATTTTTATCGTTCCTCATTTTTGATAACTCTTTACAATTTAGTGTTAAACGATCAAAAGCGTGAACTTCGTGATGATTTTTTATTAACTATTTTATTGCTTTTCACACTCACTGTATATATATATATATATATATCACAAGTTAAGTCTTGAAAATAATGAATAAATGGAACAAAAATAGTATTTCTCATTGATGTGAAAAATGGATAAAACTTTCCGTTAATGATTGGCAATAAATATTTCACTACTGCTCATGAAAATGAAAAAATCAATTATAATATTTCATTTTTCTCAAAATCAAACGCGTCAGAGTTTAGATTCAGATTATTTTTTTCATTATTTTAAACTATTTAAGTGCTTATAACATCAGCATGCGTCATAAATTAAGCCTCCAATCACACTTTATTATGTATTTACTAATTAAGTGTTTCTTATATAGGTATATAGTTATATGCAATACCTATTTTCACAAGTAATTGAGGCAATTGATTAAATGTAAAAGCAATAATAACTAATTGTAAAAAAACATTTTGACATTACCTTCTCAATTAAGACGAATTTTGAAATATGATGATGTTTGTACACCATTTTGGTGATTTCAACTCAAATACTTACATATCCATGTATTAGGACCGTTTTTCCTACGTCATTATTCTCCTTTTCTATTTCTTCCTCGGTCATTTTTTGGGCCGTTTTATCCTTGATCGATTCTTCCTACAAACAATAGTAACATCCTCAGAATCTGTTACAAAATTCATCAAATTTGTAGTCTTATTGAAATATCTTCAATAGGGGAATAAATTACAGATATAATAATTTACATTAGTAAACATATTCTACCTCTCTTGATACTCAATTACTGCATCCGAGTATCAATTCTTTAACATTACTAACACAACGAGGGGAAATAACGCTTCATGATCATGAAGAATGCTGAGAGAAAAATGGTCATCATGATTCCTAGTCTTGCGAAACTGAGAAAAGGTGGCAGCTCTGGGAGTGCAATTATACACCACCCAAAAAAACTTTTTCTTCTATAAAATACACCCAGAAACCACAGATTATCTCCTTTGGAACTGCCCTGCATTAACAGAGACTCACCAAGCCCTCCACATCTCACTAGAAGCCTTTTCAACATCAAAACTTCTGAGGAATATTTTCTGGCGTTCACAAGGAATGTCAAATGTGACCCTGTCATAACCAAAGTTCAAACATATTTTACAAAATGCAAACAGTTAAGAACGAAGATCTTTCTTTTATCATCCCGATTGCTTCTTTATTTTCAAAAAATTATTACAGACATGATTTTTTATCGAAATGCCTTTATTAATATGAATGTTTTCAATTATTTTAATGTTTTCTTCTTATATTTGTTTCGTTTAAATAATTGTTAGTTATTGATCATTTATTCACTACGTATATGTACAAACCTTTTGTATATCTTGGTTTAATTAGACGAAATATATGCCCACTGGGCCAAGAAAAAAAATTATGCGCGACGCAAGTAAGCATTATTCATCTAGTCATAGGAAAATCATGATTACGATTTACAAAAATAAGTATTACTTTTATAAGTACAAGTACAAACTTCTACAGAGTAAAATAGTCCAAAATGGATGATAATTCGTTTTATTATTAATAGGTTTACAAGTATAAAGGATTTGTATAGGATGATAGAAATAGAAAAACAACAAGAAAAGAGGGAAAGAAAGGTTTTGTGATGAACGCGTGTTTATAAGATTTGTTTATGTAGGCACGATGACGTATTTCTCTGAAGAATCCAATGAGCTCTCTTTATCTTATATCTCTATGCCTGAAACACACGTTATATTATTAATGTACTAAGCAATAATACGATGTAGAGCAAATGAGGTATGAGGTAAGTCTATAGAGATATAAAGATATAGAGAGCTTATTCCCTTCAATAGCAGAGAAACATCGGTCGGCTGTAATTATGTGTCCAAATTAAACAAAGTAATTTGACCTACGTCATCGTAAGCTGATCATAGAGATAGAAAGATTTGTTACTATTGGGTACAAAAACGTATTCCTTTGAAGAATCCAATAAGCCCTCTATGTCTTTATATCTCTATGGGTAAGTCCTGTCCAGCAAAGTTTATTTTTGCTTATTTTAACGCTTACGCGATCCAGGAGATACATGAGTTTCATGCCTGGCTACAGGACCCTCTTAAGCAGTAATCCATCACTTTTGTATTTCTCTGAATAAAAATATATATCAGGCAAACCCAAGCGCTTCCATCTAATAAACACCTTTCATTCTCTGATTCTTCAATTCCTTTTCATTTTACTCATAAATATATATTTTGTAACTGCGCATTCATATAAATCATAGTCCACCGCAGGAGCGCTCAAACTACATAAAAGATATTTTGAAAAAGGCTTTTCTTCGGTGAAGGAAATTAAAGTTAGACATAACCACTTGGGTGTAGGCTTACATATTCCAACTTCTTCTCAGGTTTCTAAAAAATTACTTTCTTTTATAAAACACAAATAACGAACTAGGAAAGTAGTATATTATATATATATATATATATATATATATGCTAATATATGAGATTGAGTTAGCTCAGACAATGTTCTTTCCCCAGGTATGAAGGTGACGACGAGGAAAATGATGACCCTGATGGGTTTTACATATAATTTCTTTTTATCGGTTATATGTTTTTATTTCCTTCTACAATAAAAGCGTAAATATATACACTAAAAACAAAGTAGACATACAATGAAATAAAAAACTCACTACAACAACTTTTAACAAAAGTTCACTATGTCATTTATAAAAAAGAACAATCAAGATGCCAACCTCTCTGAAATGATGTCCATCGCTTCCCTGCTTTCCAAAGTTCTCCAACAATTATGAACTGTATATATATATATATATGTATGACACTCAAATAATTTATTTAAAACCCATTGCTGTCGCGGTTTTTTATAAATATGATTATTGTTATTTAATGTTATACAATTCTAACGATACCACTTTTAATATTTGATGCTTACTATTATGTATTCGTGATTGTTATTTTTTCAATACTGCATACTGAAATATAAGCCCCTGTGGCCAAGAGAAAAAAAACAAAAAATTATAGTATGATAAGCAAACCTGAGTTTTTATCAATGTATTTTTTTTTTCATCAGCAAGGTTTTTATTATTACGTGCATAAACATATACATATAATAGTTATAAAAGAAAAATTGTGTTTAATACAAAATATAAATAAACATTTTGTTTAAAATTATTTTCCTTTTAGAAACCTTAAAACACAAACGTATGAACATATCAACTAAATTCTTAACATAAAATTCTTACGATATAGTATCTAAAAAATACAAACGTAAATATTAAATAATTTTTAACATAAAATTCTTGTGATAAAATATTCAAAAACACACTAAAAAACAAATAATATAAGTATATGAATAATATATCATTGGTTGTTCTTGAACTTCTTGAATTGTCTGATGATTATTTCCAGGGATTTGGTGTGCAGGGGAGAAGTAGAAGGGAAATATTTTATGACTTCCGAAGCATGATTCCAGGCCGAACTTTGTACCATTGGGATCCTCAAGGAAAATGCCGCGTAACGAGCGGCGGCCGACACCATGATTGACCGCAGATCTCTCGCATTGATGGTTTCCCCTCCCATTAGCTTTTTCGCTATGTAGGCTTTGCAATTAAGTAACGACGCCCTAACGGTATTTTCCTCTTTGCAGCGTTTCCCGGTGTTGAAACCGCCGAAAAGAACAATGCCCCTCATATTTTCCTCTTTGAAACATGGAATGAACTCAGAATTTAGAGTGATAAAATTTCTAATAATTGTTAGAGCAGGGCAATCACAGAAGGCGTGTTTGATGTCCACATACATGTATCCACAATCCTTGCAGTGCTCCGAAAATCTGATTAGATTAGCGGAGATTTGTAATTGGGCAGTAAATTTCCGGGGATCATTAATTCTTACAAGTGACACCAATATTTTTTTCCTCCATCCTCCAGGTAAACCCAGTGAGGATAAATGATTTTTGGCAATTTCATCTGCTTTTTCTGAGTGGGGCTCTTTAACGAGGAACTTGCAATGCCAAGGAGTCAATGGGATATGCTGTTTAGCTCCTCTCAAACGAGGAAAATAAAATCTTCCGGTTGTGAATGATGTTATATTATCCAAGTCGCCAAACGTTAGCCTGTTCTCTATCAGCGCAATCCTTTCCAATTCCTCTGGTGTTTCTTTTATCCCTTTAAAAAAGGGTCTTCGTTTAATATTTTGACGAATAATATCTGTAATACTGTTAGAGTCAAATATGGGTGAATTTCTCCATATTACCCTCTGCATAGCTTCCAATTCCTTTGAATATAGAGCTATCGTGTAGTTGGACAAGTCAGTTCAAAACATGAGTGTTTTAAAAATAAAAGGGTCACTAAAATAGTCGTGCCATTCCACGTGCGGGTGCAGAGTGAGGTTGTAAAAAACTTTTAAAAATATTTTAGGTAAAATATTTTGTAGTAAGACCAGGCCTCCACCAAGTTGAGACATTCTTCTTTTTAAGGTAGGAATATATTTCTGGTCAAACAATTATTCAACCACATATCTTCTTCTTCAATGAATTTTTCCCCTATTGATGGAATCGCAGTAGATATGTAAATCATTTGAGAGCGTGCTAGGCGCAGTGGCCGTACCCGCTTTTGATGTTTCGGTTTTGAATGTTTCCGTTATCGCCGTGAATGTGAGTGGCCGTATTCCTACTCTGCAGTATATGGATTTCGCCGTTTTAATATGAAGCAAAAAAAGGAAGAATAAAGCGTGCGCTCAACATCCTATATTAGATGCTAATCAAAATAACCTACATAACGAAATAGTTTTTTTTTGTTCCAAATATATTGACGTCTCAAAATAAATAAAGTCCCTGATCATGATAAGTTTTGATTGCAAATAAAACATTTCGAAATTGCAGAAAAACTGTAGTGCTCCGGGTTACAAATAAGGATGCTGAAGTCGTGGAGAATCCAGCATTTCTTTTCAACTCATTTCTTTAAGGACATGAACCCAGGTCTCTGTGATCATCAAGGAAGGTGCTTCCTATGATGAATAAGACATATATGCCATGTCATTCGTGCTAACGGCTACAGACACGGATCCGGACTCTCGGATTCGTCCACTTTAATGACTCTGATTTTAGTTCGAATGCTTGTGATCCATTCTGTGAAGACTTGGATACTCAGGACTCATGAATGTTTATATTAACGATTTGGACTAATGAACTCTTTTTTGGCTGTTCCATCAAAGCTGTATTATTTTTGATATTTTTAGAACAATAATTCTAACATTATTAAAAGGGATGCCATCTTTCTGTCGCTATCAATATATATTTCCTGGAACATAATTAATGAACAAGGACAATGAAAACATGCTTGCTTTTGAATATTTGAAAGTTAACTTGATTTTAATATGAAATTGATAGATTTATCAAGTTTAATTTTACTTTAAAACATATAAAAAATTGAATCAGGCGGCTTTTAGTCTTTTTAACGTTTATCATGAATAGTTTTAAATAAGTATTAAGGAACTATTTGAATAAAGCTCTTAAGTTTTTCGTAGCTGAAAGTCTTTTAGAAATCGAAAAAAGATATATCTTTATCTGAGAAGGGTCGATTTGAATTTGTAGCTGCAATACTGAGGAGGTCTATATAGGACGATTCACTTACAACAATAAATAAAAGTTAAAAAAATCCATGTATATATATATATATATATATCCAAATAGATGAACTAACAGTTAAACAATTTTAGTTTCTTTCCCTCGAAAAATGAAAGTTATTATTCAAATTAGTATTATTAAATAATATCTTAAATAAAAGTTTTGTTTCCTGATATTAGTGAATGCATCTCCAAAAGATATTTTATTTACACATTATTCATAGTAAGTGATTATATTTCAAATTGTTTAGGATAATTATTAAAGGCAGGAAGTTCGCCGATTGATAAAAATGATTGAACATTGGTTAACGTGCAATTAATGGAATTTATGCAGTTTTAGTAATATACTGACCCATTAATAGATATATATGTTATGTGTAGCACTATGAAATACTTCAAATCCCCCCTATTTTGTGAAAATGATTGAAAACTTTAAAAATTTAAAAACCCTTAAAAACAATGTTAGTTGGAATATTAATTTCACCCCACGAGATATTTGTTTCTTCATGAGATACATATAATAAAGCCATTTACCATAAATGGTGTATATTTCATATTTCTACAAAATTTGTGTCAATGCTATAACTCTAGATAACTTATGTGTTCCGATTGTTGAACTAAAAAATATTTACAGTAGAAATAAAACTATACCTTTTGTATAAAAGAAGAACTACTATTAATATACATCCCTTTTTTAGAACCTTTATATATACATGCAAATATATACATAATTACCATACATATTTGTATTTTAATTACTGGAATAAACTTTTATTGCACTAAATATCGTATTTTTACAACGTAAATGAGCATCTCCATGTTCCGTACGGGATGACGGGCATTTTTAGCCCTACTTTATTATTTTTTTCTTCATGATATGAGGGATTTGTCATCATCGTCGTGCAGATCTGAAGAGCTCTCGTCGAGTTCCACAACATCATCCCTTAAGGAAGGATCACTTGGACTGTCTCATCAAGAAGGTTCTGTTTGGATGCAAAAGGGAGCTCATGACGTACTTTTTATTAGATGCACAAGAGGCTTTTCTTGTCATTATCCCCAAAACTCCTTCATTTTCTAGACGTTGAGGAATTGACTGTCCGTAGTGTTCTATGTTGGGTTAACGAATGTGAAGAACTCACTAGACTCTTGGGGCTTCCAGGAGCCTTTGGATCTTGTACATGCGTAAAGGAGATGTGCACGTTTGGGAGAAGCAGATCCTCATGTCTGATTGTGTTAGCCGCTTTTATAGTATGGAGGCGGGAGTTCCCGGAATTTTTCATGGATGGAGAGGTTTTTTCCCTATATGATTCGCTAGAATTATATCCGATTTGATATAAATAAGCATTATTAGTCTATGGAACCTAGGATCATGGATGGAGAGGGTTTGGAGGCGGATGGAGAAGATGGACTGGTCGGAGTCGACACTTCCTACGTGGCTTAAGGATTGATGGCTGTCCACTTGCAAGGCTCTGTATCTTGTTTTTTAACATCTCGATATGAGGGACATCATATCTATCAACACTAAACATTATCTCACCATGTACTTATTTTGATCAGAGCCCTAATTTTGATCAGCATCAATTATCGGATACTGAGCGCACGCTTTCTCCCTTGATTCTTCCTTTTTGTGGCTATACTGTATATGCTGTACACGACCTATTAAAACGGCGAAATCCATATACTGCAGAGTAGGAATACGGCTACTCACATTCACGGCGAGAACGGAACATTCAAAACAGAAACATCAAAAGCAGCACGGCCACTGCGCCTAGACCATTTGAGAGATCAATTTTGTATTGTATAGGTCAATACGCTTTTATACAAAAACTTCTCCATGCCTGACACATTTATGAATTGACTATTTAGGTCTTCAAAATTTAAAGTGAAGGGCGGTTTATTTCCCACATAATACCTAAAATATTCACTGATCTAACAACCTTGCACCCCCCTATAATCGACGAAAGTGCAGGTTGCCAAATGCCAATAGGAAGAATGGAGGTCTTCCCCACGTTTACGTTAAGTCCACTTATTTTGAAAAATTTCCAAAAAAGGCAATTAAAATCTCAATTCTCCTTATAAGCTGTTCCTCCGAATTCCCTTGCACCATTAAGGTTACATCGTCGGCGTAGAAGTCCATTATGTGCTTTTTATTTTCCATTTGCACTCCAAAACCATAATATTTACGGGTAATTAAAGTGTTTAATTGTTCCATCGAAGCGACAACAAGAGGGGTGATACTGGATATCCTTGTCTACAGCTTTTTCCTAAAATTATAGGGTCACCTTGGAGGCCATCTAAAACAATAGTAGAGCTACCGTTAAAAAGAAGAGAGCGTATGAGGTTAAAATACTTTTTGGAAGAAACTTTTTCACAGCTTTGAAAATAAAATTATGGCTAATAGTATCGAACGCTTTGCTAAAATCGATTGCGATTATGGCTCCAAATTTTTGTCTCCGGCTCGTGGAGTCCATGGCAGTCCTGATATTTCTTGACACATCAGCGATATTTCTTCTTTTTAGGAATCCTTTTTGCTCTTGCCCAAGACTTTTGTTTAAAATGGTTTCTATTTGTCGTGCTAAAATACCTGCCAATATACGGTATGCCTCATTCATTATTGTCAAAGGTCTCCAGTGGCTAATTAGGTTTCCGCTGCCCTTCTTGGGGATGAGTGAAATTCTGCCGTGAGTAAGAGGCGCTGAAAGGGCGCCTTTAGTTTCCATTTCTTTGCCAATCCTGAGTAAGTAGGGGGTGACTTCATTTGCACAATAACTGAAGATTGAACCTCTAATACCGTCTGGCCCAGAGGCTTTATTATTTTTATAAAACTTTTGAATATGATTCATTATAATACTATGAGTAAAAACAGACCCTGTTGAATTTTTGGGTCTAGGAAAGCCAATTCTTGAGCACTCAAGAATTCTTTGGTAAGTTGTATGAAATAATTGAAGAATTTCTTTTTTATCTGACGTAAAGGTTCCGTTTATATAGATTTTTTCAATTCTTCTGAACGCTAGTTCTTTTTTAAGTCCCATTTGTTTAAATCTACAAAATGTTCTGCTCTAATTGTAATTTTCTGTCCATTTCTTCTTCCTCTATTTCCGCTAATCCAATGGTATTGAGAGTATCAGAGGTTATCGTCCGCGTAAATAGTGAGCCTTCATCCATGATTTTTCAATATCGTTTTGTAGTTGTTTTGTTGTTATTCGCTTTTTTCGTAAAAACATTATCGTTGTATTTTGATCGTTTTATTTAGGGTTTTTAAAAAATTTCGGCACGAATATGTTGAGTTAAAGTTTTCCTGGAGATTATTTTGTAGTTTTGTTAGATATTTTTCGCTACGAACTAGCCAATTAGGAATCCGAAAAGGCTTACAAGAATTTGATATAAACTCCATTTCTAATAATTTAGGATCTGAGGAGGGTTCATATCTAAAATTGCTTTTTTTGTAATCGTAGATATAGACCATGAACGAGTATATGATCTATTCTTGAATATTTGTTTCCGCTCTTCCAGGAATATGAATCTTTGTGGTCCATAAATTTGTCAATTATATCATATAGGTATGTCTCATCGATTATACTTTCAAGAAAACATTTATTTGGATGAGAGTTCTTCTGAAGATCGACATTGAGATCTCCAACTAAGATCCTTGGGAGAGGGTCATTTATAAGACAATTACGAATAGAAGTAAAAAAAGATTCTGATCGCTTGTTTGGACCATATGCATTTATGATACTGAATTCAAAGTTACTAGATGGGACATGAATGTTAATCTTGTGGAAGTCACTGTCGATTTGGCTTTCATAAACATTTCTTGATAACGCCACTGATTTAGACACCACAGTAATGACACCACGAGTTGCGCCATTCCCAGTGAAATACACAGTGAAATTGGGTGGTATACAATGAGGATTAAACTAGTACAAGAGGAGGCACATAAGCCCTAATATCTTGAAGGCAGATGATGTCCGGATGTAGAGCCTGGATCCTTCTCATCAAGGCATGTCTTGTTCTTTTATCTTTTCCACCTCTAGTATTCAATGACACAATTCTTTTTAAACCTACTATGTTTTTGTGTACAGACATAGGTTATTGAAGCAAAGTTTATGTGGTAATCTTAGGTTGTTTTGCCTGCGAGTCTTTATCAGGAGAATGTTCAGTTTCGGGCTTATTCCTTTACTATTGATTTGATTTTATAATAAGGTCCACTAATGTGAAATCGTGAGTATTTTCCTTCAATCCTTTTAAAATGTTTTTTCTTTTCAAAGCATATTTTTTTTTGTTAAAATCCTTTCATTTGGTTTTTAATGACCTCTTTGAGGTACAGATTATTTCCAGCGTTAGATTTAAGGTAGATTTTCCTTATTAATGCTATGTTTATTTTTTTAAGCATATAAGTTCAGTCTACATATATACCTTAAGCATTGATTTACATTATTTTTTTAAATATCTTGTTCTTTTTAAGTGAATAAAGTAAATACTTAAAACCAGAGTAAATGCGTAGTAAAACATAATTAAATATTTTATTTTTAACAATTATAACAAATCTAAAAATACTACAATCCTTTTATAATTAATCCTAAGAAACATAAGAGTGCTTTGATGTTTTAATAACTAAACCTATCACTTTCAAGACCATAATATAATATATAATATATTTATATATATATATATACACAGGGTGGTAAGATCAAATCCGGCGGGTTTTCAGGGCATCCTTAACAAGGATGACGTCATCCGATCCGTGCAGCTGATTTTTTAGCAGACAGCCAACAAATGAGAGATCATTTCAGTTGAATTTTATCATCGTCATGGCCGCATTTGGAAATCTACAACCTGTTATCTGGAACGAGCAAGAACGCAGGTGTGCCGTTATCCAGATTCTTTGTATAAAGGGCAACACCATCAGCAACACCTAGGTCTCTGAGCTACTCGGGATCGACAGAAGAAGGGTTGCTGAGCTCAGGCAGCAGCTGAAGGATACAGGGACCTTACAGTTATATGATAACCAATATCTTCAAATCGACTATATCCAATAATGTTTTTTAATGTATATTATGTTTGTAGTTTCTTTTTCTTCAGTATTTTATTCCATCAAAATTTCATTAAAAAGTGTTTTAAAAAATTATACTTAAATATTTGTTTTTATCTACGTAACAACTTTTCTCTAAAGAAATATTTCAAAAGATTAGTTTTTAAATTGGTGTAAATTCCTTATGTATATATATTCAGATCTTCTGCATGCACTAAACTGACTATTAAATTATTATATTTCATAATTGATAAAAAAACAAAGACATAAAGAATGATATTAAAGTATCTTATTGAGTAAAAAAAAAATATACTAAAAAAAAATTCAATTTCAAATTTCGACATGAAGTACGAACAAATGTTCTTATACAATCACTTGGGTAAAGATTCACATGGACGACTCATACCCTTCTTTAACAAATATCCCTGTTTAAATAAAATATTGTCTCTCTAAAGAATATATGACTATTTTGTTGTTGAGGAAAAAACAGAATAAATACATATTTATAACAAAACTTTCCTCATGAACTTTCCATGCTTTTATCTATATAAATAGAAAATGTATTGAATTTTCTTTTTGTTTCTGCAAAAATACAATATACTGCTTATAAATGCTTAGATAAAGATATTTTTATATTGATGCCAAGAGTCTTTGTTTGCATGCTTATTTTATCTTGAATAGACAGTAGTTTAAAATATTTGAATAGTATATTAAATATTGTAGGTTTAATCCATATTTCGCTTCGTCCACTTGTTCGTACGCCTTTAGGCGATGGAAAAGGGTCGAAGATAGAGAAGAGGCGAATGTGGCTTCAGATCAACTGTGTATTTATAATAATAAAAATGGGTATTTATAGGTGGAGAAAGTATTCATGCATCAATAATTTTAAGGATGATAATCCTTGCTGGCACATGGGTCTATATTCCTCTAAGGGAGAAGAAGGGCACTTGATGATAGCGAGCTGATCCACCACAATTCCCAGTCAGCCCAAGACATATATAACTAAAAATAGATATATAATATACTCAAACATTCATAGAGTGTGTAAAAAACTTCAGCTACTAAAAAAAGTAATTGAGCATAAACATTTGTTTGACTTTATTCATTTAGAGTAGTATTTTATAACAGTAGATAAAATAAACATTTTTTTGCCTATTTGGCTCAATAAAATTGCATCCAACTACAGTGCTGGACAAAAGTTGGGACTCATCCTGGCTTTTATCACCGCCTTACATGCATTAGTTCAGATTACCGCAATAATTGGCTGTATCGAACACATCATGACACCCAAATCCATTCATAATGGATTTTCTGTTTATTGTATTTGAGGAATGTCTGACATTTTAACAAAAAAAATTGCAGACAACAAAGACTTTCATAGCATATAAAAGTGGCATTAAACATTGGCCTTCTTATACACAGATTTTTCATTACTTCATACGCATCATGCTCGCTCTCTGAAGATAAGCAAGGAGTTATTCTACACTTGCACAAGAAGAAGATGTCCACCAGAAAGATTGTCCAAGAAGTTGGATGCGTTAAGAAAGGTGTAAGATCGCTTCCGAGCGCTATGACAGAACACTTGTCAGGCTGTCTCTTGCTGATCGTCATAAAATTAGCCAAGAATTGGCTTCGGACTGGAAGGACAGTCAGAAGAAGACTTTTGGGCAGTGGTCTCAGGGGATGTAAAGCAAAGAGAAAACCCTCTTTTGACACAAAACCATCAAAAGATGAGGCTGGAACGGGTTAAGTTGCACCTGTTCTGGACACATGCTCAGTGGAAGAGAGTTTTGTTCTCCGATGAATCAACTTTCACACCACAGAATCATGCTGGTACCGACTTTGTGCGCCGAAGACAAGAAGAAGAATACCGACCAGAATGTATCCTCCCAACAGTCAAGCACCCAACTTCAGTGATGGTTTGGGAATGCATGAGTGCATCAGGAGTAGGACGGCTGAAAGTCTGTGATGGCAGGATGAATGATACAAAATACATATCAGTGTTGGAAGATAGCATACTAAAAAGGGCTCGAGACATCTTTACCGTTGGGGAATCGTGGGGATTCCAAGATGACAATGCACCATGCTAACGAGCAAAAAAAGTTAAAGAATGGATGGAAAGCAACAGAGTACGCTCCATCAGCTGACCTGCACAGAGTCCAGATTTAAATCCTATAGAAAAATATTGACAGAGGATTGGAACAATTATCAGCAAAGACAAACCTTCAAGTAAAAGAGAGCTGATAGAAAAGATAGTGAGAGCCTGAAACCATGCCATCACTGAAGAAGAATTGGACAAAATTGGAAGAAGCATGCTGAAACGATGTCTTATCAAAGCCAAGGGGGGTGCTACTAAGTACTAAACTCCTTTAAAACAACTGCAGCAGCCCTTTTCAGGTCTATCAACCTACAAAAGAGTTCAACTTTAATAAATACTCAAAATGGGCAATCATGCAAGGCGAGTCCAAACTTTTGTCCAGCACAGTAGTTATAATTAAGCATACAAACGTGTAAATTAGTCACTCGAACCTAGGATCATATCAATGAGGATGACAAAAACAGATCTTCCCCTCTGGGGAGTATTCGAACCCGCGCCCCAACATTGAGAGTTGAACACACCGTAATGCACTGAGCTATTGCACTCCCTAATATTTTTTTTATTGCTTATTTTATTTTATGGAATTGCAGCAAACTTGATAACTTGTAAATTAGTCTATCGAATCTAGGATCTTACCAATGAAGTTGACCAAAATTGAGCATCCCCTCTCGAGATTTGATCCATCGCCCCCAAAATTGAGAGTTGAACACGCCTTAACGCACATGGCTATCGCACTCCCTTATTTTTTTGTCTATTTGGTTCTATAGAATTGCATCCGACTGGATATAAATAAGCATATTTTATTTATAATTTTACCATCAAAATATTTGAAAATAAATATATTTTTAAGCAAAATAATTTCCCACAAAATGGATGTCTTCAAATGGTTGATGAATTTGGTGTGTCGGAGATTATTTTAGGGGGAAGACACGTCTTGGAATATGTAGTTGTATGGTAATTTTAATTAAAAGATCAAATCATGATATCTCTCAAATCGTTAATTGGTTTAAGTGAAATATCAAGGTTTTTGTGCCTAAGTGGTTCGACAGAGTTGCAAACCACTGCGTTAGCTTAAATTAGTTATCGAACCTAGGATCTTATTACCTCCGCCGAAGGAGGTATTGTTTTCACAATTTGGCGTTGGTTGGTTTTGTTTGCTTGTCAGCAGGATAACTCAAAAAGTGCGGAACGGATTCGGATGAAACTTTGTGGAGTTGTTGGAAATGCCAAAAGGAACAAGTGATTAAATTTGGTATCTCTGAGTGCAGAATTAAGATGCAAAATGAGCTAAATACTAATAAATGTTTCAAGTTAGCCTACTCTGCCAATAGATGTCGCTGTGCTGTGAAATCGGGTGCCGGGAGCGTCTTCCTCTCGGAATTTCCGTCGAGGGGAACCCTCCCCCGGCCCTCTACGCCGCCCCAGTCGTGAAAAATCCGCCTCGGAAGGCTCATAAGGACCCCGTGACGGCGGAGGTTTGCACTCTCTGAGTATATATTTAATTTTGAGGTTGATCAAAACTGACATTCCCTTCTCGGGATTGGAACCTGCGCCCTCAACACATTGAGCAAATTGATCTTTGATGACATTTTCTGTTCCATAAACAAATATTTGATAGTCATTAGTAAAGGACGATATACGAAAGTACAATGTATTACATATTATATAAAAAAAGCCATTCAAAAATTCAAATTGAGCCGTGAATTAAGATCCATCAGAGATTCCTCATGCAAAATATGGAATTATTTCTTCCATGAGGAATGAAGTCTCCACTGTTTAAAACTTTCCTAATATGAAGCTTCCTATAATTGCTTTATGGTTGTCCAAAATTAGTTTTGAAAAACAAAGTAGGTTAAAAGAGTTTTACTGATCCTTCCTCCGCCAAAAAGGGATTCTGTCTTCGGGCCATGAACCGTAAAGATTCTATTCAGAGGGGCAGTTCTTTCTTAAAAATAGGAATCACCTAATCTATTAATAAAAATTTCTAATATTCTAATTTGTAATTAAATTATCCACCGATGATTCTAAGCAATAGACGTGTTTTTGCAACGACACAAGAATATCATTCAAATACAAATATTTATTTGTTAAGGGGGCACCCAAATGTAACCAAGTAAATACTTCAGAAAGCGTATATAATGGTAACCATCTATACTTAGAAAAAGTCCTTATTAATTTTATTGCTCATAAATTATTTTGGAATTACAGTTAAACCTGGTTACAGTAGTCAAATACCTATATATACGAGTATATATATATATATATATATATATATATATATATATATCAGGCTTGTGAGCGTTCAGCTTTTTTGCGTTCAGCGTTCCGTTCAGCGATCAAAAAGAATTAGCGTTCCGTTCAGCGTTCCGTTCAATGTTTTTGCGTTCAGCGTTCAAATATTTAAAAAAGAATTTCCAAAAAAGTAATGCGTAGTGATGACTTTTTTTTAGAAAAGAATTTCCAAAAAAAGTAATGCGTAGTGATGACGTTTTTTTAGAAAATAATTCCAAAAAAAGTAATAGAAAAAATTTCAAAAAAAGTAATGCGTAGTGATGACGTTTTTTTTAGAAAAGAATTTCCGAAAAAAGTACTGCGTAGTGATGACGCTTTTTTTAGAAAAAAGAATTCCGAAAAAAGTAAATGCGTTTTGATGACATTTTTTAAAAAAAAAAAAAGTCCAAGAAATGTTTGGAAAAATTGAACGCTGAACGCAAAAACTCTTTTTTTTGCGTTCAACGTTCAGCGTTAAAAAAAGTCGCGTTCCGTTCAGCGTTCCGTTCATTGAACGTGCGTTCAGCTGAACGCCGTTCAATTTTGCGTTCGTTCACAAGCCTGATATATATATATATATATACCTGTAATAGATAGTTGTTTGCTATACATACACAGAAGTTTTATAATTTTAAAATTTATTATGTGAGTAAACTTTGGGTGGTCACTATTCGCAAGTGACTGCTATTGACAGACGGCCTCTAAAATAGGTTTACACATATGCTAGTCAGCATAATCCACTGCCAATACTATTTTTCCGGTATTTTTAGAAAATGAATATAATTTATGTCGAAGATGTCTTCCAGAAAGTGGTTCCAGAAGGGATTCTAGAGGTTCCTATAACATTTCACTCGTTGCCTTTGGTTGGTGAGAGACGAGGCAATTCAGATTGAAGATGAAACCAAGATAATCTTTGATGAGCCTATGTAGGTACGGTTGTGGCTGGAATGAAATCATCAGTAGTACCCTCAGGAATGCTCATTCGGGAGTGTTACTCGATCAGACGGTCCACTTGGTTGACGTTTTTCATCATTTGTCCCCCAGGAACGTCCAGAGAGTATCTCCTTCTTAACACTCTAAGTCCTTTCTTCATCTCTTGATGCCAGGGAAGATGCAGTCCTTGTGGATTTCGTCGACTCTTTTGCCTTGCTTGTGTAGGATCAAGAAAAAAGAACGGTAATTCGGTGTTGCCACTTGCAGCAGCGATAGCAGTGACTTATATACAGGGAGTACACGTATAATCCGGACTAATTAAAACAAATTTTGAATTGTTGGTAACTTATTATTTATCAATATTTATCAACAATTTTTTGTTAAATGAAAGGCACACACATATAGATATTTATTTTTCAATATAGCCCCCATCAGCGGCGATGACCATCTCGAGGCGGTGCCTGAAGCGGCCACAGGCCTAGGCGACGACGTCCTTCTTCATATTGGTGAACTCCTCCACGATGGTGGCCCTGAGGGAGTCGAGAGTGTTGTGAGCGTGCTTGTTGGTCTTGTTCTCGACCATGTCCCAGAAGAAATGGTCGAGGGGGTTGCAGTCAGGGGAGCTGGGGGCCACAAGTCCGGGCTCCAGTGGTGGGGAGGTTCTCCAACAGCCACGCCTGGGTCTCCCTCGACTTGTGGGCGGGAGCCGAGTCCTGCTGGAAGACATAGGGCCTCCCATTCGCCACCAGGTCCATCCAGGCTTCACGACGTTCTTCATGACGTCGATGTAGATGGCCGTGTTGACCTTGAGGCCCTTCTCGAAGAAGTGGGGGGGCATGACGTCCCCTCACTGCTGATCACCCCCAGGACCATCACGGAGGAGGGGAACTTCGTGTGCTTGACGACAGGCACCTTGTCAACATTTCGGCAGATCCACCTATCATTCTGCCTATTGCTATTCTGGTCCTGGCCAAAAAAAATCTCGTCGGAGAAGAACCTGAGGAGACCAGCCGTCTCGTGCTTGAAATTGTTGAGCAAGGCCGCCGCCTTGACCCTCCTGGACTCCTGGTCCCCGCCGTCAAGATCATCCTGTGCCTCTTCTTATACGAACTGTAGCCCAGGTCCTTGTTGATGGTGTTGGCGATGGTCTGCTTGGAGCAACCCATCTCGGCGGCCAACTTGGCGTAGGATTTGTTGCCGTCCTCGTGACAAACTCGTCGGTCCTGGTGGCCCCCAGGGACCGAAAATGCTTTTTGCGATGAGCATCATCCTTTTGAAAGAGTTCCAAGCCTTGCACTAGTCGTAGACGGTCTACTTTGGGTAGTTGAAGAACTCTATGACCTCCTTTGGACTCCTCCCGGCACGGAAGGAAGCGAACATCTCATGCCTTTTCTCCTCTTCCATGGCTAAATGTTGACCGATTTTCAATCTTTTTTTGGCAGATAGATAAGATGCAAGCGAAGTAACGTACATATGTGCGTTGCAATATCTCAAAAAACAAAGACGACATAACCGATCAAAGTTAGTCCGGATTATACGGTACTCCCTGTATATGGCGCGATTATTTGTATACCTTGTGTCAGCTCACTCAAATCCCTCCAAATAGAAAAAATATGTGATAAAAATGATGCAGTAGTACTTTATGGTGGAATTTTCAACTATTTAATCCTTTCGATTGACTGCACCAAACCTCTCACTAAACAAAAAAATATGTGATAAGATCGATACCGTTGTACTCTTTAATCTGTCGTATGTACAAAGATAGTCCATTATTATTGGTACACCTTATTAGTATTTCGGTATTGTATTTTGAGAATGTCTTTGAAACAGGCTCTGATTAATACAAGTATAATTTAAACATCCCCATTTCCTCATATATTAATAGGAGTGTAATTTTAACGTTCTCAGTTAGTCTTAGATTATACAATGCTGTTGTTTTTTTATATTTATCTTCATATATATATATATATAATATATATATATATTATATATATTATATATATTGATATTCGAATATAGATATATATAATATATGTTGAAATGTTTGAAATTTTGTGTTCTTTGGTGATTAAAAGAAGACGACATACAAAGTTTGAACACAATCGGTCAACATTACGAGGTTGCGCAACTGAGGTCAAAGTTTTAAAAATTAGGATTCTTATGTATATCTCAGTGTGTGCACACGTCCCCCAGTGACTCGGAAGAATATTCGTTCTTTTCTCCAGGAGTTGACACTTTTGGAAGGAAAAAATTATATCGGAGGACTCGTTGGACCCTTGGCTGTGAGTGAGATTTACTTAAGCCTTGCCTGACCTTCGTTTTGTCAGTAATTTGGCCTATTTACTAGGCTTTGGAGGGTCTGAGTAAGGAATTATCTTTTTTTTCCTCCTCCCTTTCCTCCTTTTTATTATTGTTGAAACGTATTGACCGGCCTGAAGGAATACCCTCGCTGTCTATTTTTTTCCCTTCTTCTTTTTCTTCTTGACACGCCTGTGTAGGAGATGAAAAGAAGAATATGCATTTGTAGACTGTGAAGTCTTCTCCTTAGTTTTTTATTTCTTCGTGCTATTTGTGGATTTGAGTATTGGAGCGAGCTTTGACCTTTTTTTCCTGGAAAAAGTGTTTTAAGTACTTCCAGTTCTCGACCACTGTCATTTTAAAAGACTTTGCTCTTTAATACAGACGGAGCTATATTCCGAAGTTTTTATTAAAAACATGACGACTAAACCTCCTGACAAACCCCCTGATGAATTTATTCACAATTCATCTAAAGAAAATCGAAAAGGATACGCAAGTGTCCTAAAAAGTAACAACAGCATTCATAGAAATGCAGTAGTTCAGGTGAACTTGAACAGTAATTATAGATGGGAGACTTTCGTGCTCTCTATGGAAAACGCAGAAGGATCTTCTTATAGAGGCGATGGTGTCAAGCATATCGATATATATGAAACTGCGATGAAATTTGGCTTTAAAGAGCATGATATAGCTGGTGCAAATCCAAGGTTCGGTCTCGCCCAGGCTTGTTTTTACACAAAATTTCCCATAGATGTGAGAAATCGAATTGACGTCTTGAAGACGAAAAAAGTTATGGCAGTTAAGAATCCGGACGGCTCTTTCGAGAATGTTTCCTTTAAAATTAAAGGAATTGAGAAGATTAATGTATGCAAAAAGAAGAAATTGGTAGTGACTTTAATCAATACTTTTAAAAGAGTTAATGAGTCAAGTCTGGTGGACTGGTTGAAGCAATTTGGAGAAATTGTTCAGCACTATCCCAAAGGAAACCCTGTCGACATGGAGGCAGAAGGGAAGTACAATAGTTATAAAGAAATTTGGCGCGACAGTGATTACATTGTGGAAATGGTGGCGGATCCTGCTTCTCTACCTCAAATTGTTCCTTTTCAGGGCAATTTAATCAAACTAAAATTCTCTGGTGTAAAAATGCAGTGCCAAAGATGCTTTGGATTTGGGCATATGAAACATTATTGCACAGAAAAACGCATCAAGACTTTTGAATATGAACGAGCTCTTAAAATGGCCATTCAAGAACGTTTTCCTCCACAAATACACAATGTGGAGGATAATACGGCTCAAGAAAAGTGTCAACAGTCCGTCCGGAATGAACAAGAGGAGGAGATTTCTCCTGGGCCTATGATTGAAAGAGAAAATGAAAACATCGCAGTATGTCAACCTAAAGAATTGGAAGAGGAATATTCTCATCCAGTGATATTGTCGGAACAAGAGGATGTCCTTAGTCTTCAGGGCGTTGGACCGATGAATCCTCCCATCTTGACGGAAGTTTTTTCAGAAAATGATACAAATACTAGACCACGTGTAGAAAGCCCAAAGCAACTCCCAAAGGAAAGTGGAGGCGACACCAATACCGATACCCATAACAATGCCAATTACTTCGCATTGGATCAAAATCTCATCTTGGACGGACGGACGCGTTCACAATCCGTTGGAAAACGTAATAAACCGGACTCTGAAATTTCACCAGACAAGGATAAGAATCCGTTGAAACTTCAAAGGATCTAGACTAGTGTGGTGGTTTTTATTATTATTTTTCTGTGGTGTTTCCTCTCCTTGTTCAAAAAGTTGATCCACTCAAAACCTTCATTACTCATTTCTCTTTTTAGATGCAAACTCTTATAACAGATTACCTAAGTGACACCGTTCACACTGATATGATTTTAAACTTGGGAATAAAGAAAATACTGTCTCTTAATACAAGGGGCGGGAAGGAGAGAAAAACGAGGCATGCTTTGATGAAGCACCTTCTTTCGTTTAGTCCTGACATTATTTGCCTTCAGGATATAAAGGCAATCACGTCTTTAACATGTAAACATAACTGTCCATTATGTCTTCCCAAAAGCTTTCATCATTTTTTTACGGGCTCTGGAGAGAAGAGAGGCGTTTTAACTTTAATTTCGAAGAAAATTTCAATTCTCTACTGTGTAAATCAATATTCTGGGTTGAGTGATTGGCATAGGATTCGTATTTCTTCAAACGGAGTTGTATTTTACATAATCAATGCCTACGGACCAAATGAAAAGTCTTCACAGTTCTTCCAAGCTATTATAAATTCGCAGCAGGACAGCAATATCCCCCTTCTTCTAATTGGTGACTTGAATATCGATTTGGAAAAATCCATTCAATTACACCCAAATTCCTTAATACTAAAGAAAGTAATTTTTAGTTTCGATCTAATTGATGTAATGGATAAATTTAGTCCTGGGAACTTTTCCTGGTCGAATGGAAAAAAGAGATCTCGACTAGATTTGGCTTTAGCTTCTCCTTCGATTGTAGCTAGGATTAGAAATGCGTGTTATCGTCCCGATCCTTCGTCGGATCATAAAATTATTGAACTGGTTTTTCGTTGTGACGAGTTTAGACACAACTTTAAGATTCCACGTTGGTTGCTGAACGACGAAGATTTTAATGTTAAATTAAGGCGTAACCTTGAAATTAGCTATAAAGACTCTCTGTCAGCCTTTCAGGCATTAAATATAATGACTAAAACCATCTTGGTTACAAGTTCTTGGGTAAAAGCAAAGAGAAAAAATAAATCTGCGGAACATCAAAGACAAATAGAAAATATACTCGAAAAGAAATCCTTATTTGTGCGGTCATTTATGGCGGACACTGTAAACTCCTTTCGATTATCTGAAGTTGCTGAAGCAGAAATGGAGGCCAAAGTCTTACGTGAGCAGGATCCCATTAAGAGATTAAGAGATGTCTCAAGAATGGAAAAAATCTCGGCTCACACTGTACGCAAGATTATCGATGGTGATAAAGCTCTTGTAAATAGTCGTGATATTTTAGATTTCTTTCATTTCCGATTTCAATCTCTCGTTGAAGAGAGAGTGGGATATTTTCCTAGGCCAAAGAAGCGATTACGGCCTCTCCAAGACACTGTCTTTTCTCTGGAAAAAATCTCTAATTATATATTGAAATCTCTCAAGATCAACAAAGCCAGTGGTCCAGATGGAATTAGTGGAATGGTCTTTCGAAAGTTTTCTAAGCAATTAGTTCCATTTTTGTTGAAAGTGGGAGAAGAGATGGAGAGGAAAGGTAAGATGCCTACCTCTCTAAATCAAGGAAGGATCGTTCTTATTCCAAAGAAAGGGGATGGCACTGACTTCAGTCATTGGAGACCCATAACTGTCTTGAATGAATCATACCGAATTCTCTCTGGAGTCCTTGCTCATCAAATGGAGAATATTTTAAATAAAAAAATCGGACCACATCAAAAAGGATTCTTAAAAAGCCGTAAAATTTATGATATTTCTTTCAATATTCAAGCTGCTATAGATTCGGTTCAAAGCAAGGGGAAATATGGAGCTATCATTGCAGTTGACTTTTCAAAGGCATTTGATTCTATATCCCACAATCAAATTCTCAGAGCTACTAAACGCTTACTGCCAAAGAAATTTTTTAATCCCGTTCGTTCTTTGCTTTTCAATGGGACGTCCTCCATTATCTTAAATGGACAAGAAAGCAAAAAAATTACACTCGGGAAAAGCTGTAGACAAGGGTGTCCTTCAGCACCGTTGCTGTTCATAGCCGCAATTGAAGAGTTCGCTCAGAAAATTATTCACAAATATGGAGGGTTCGGAGTAGACTTTGAGGGTTCTCCCCATTTAATTGATCTGTACGCAGATGATGTGACGGTAACTCTCCAGGCTAATTCAGAAGCACAAATTGTAAGAAGAATTGAAATTATTCTGGATTTTTTTTCTAAATTCGAGAAAACGTCTGGATTATCAATAAACAAAAAGAAAACATCCATTTTACCAATTGGTTCCTGGGTTCCTAGTCTAGATTCGTGTATTCGTTCCTGTCCAATTAAACCTTCAGTTGAAGTTTTGGGAATAGTTTGGTGTAGAAATGGGATTGATAAAAAAATCTGGACTACCCTCTCTTCTGTGGTAATGCAGAATATTAGGAAATGGAGAAACTATCGTTTGCAGAAAAGAATCGATCTCTACAACTTGAAAATAGTCCCATTTGTGTTATACAAAGCCGCCTCTTCTCCTTTGCTTGCCGAAAAAGCTATTTTGGATGAGACAAAGTGGTTATGCTCTTTGTTCCACCAATGGTATCTGCCAACAATGAAAAGGAAGAGAGGTCACCTTGGTGGGGGCCTTACTCAGTTAGCTCTTATTATCCCCAAAATGTATTTAAAAGTGTTTGCTACTATTCCAAAATATCCGGCGTCTGAATGGAGAAAATGTATCTCATCAAATAATAAGTTATACTCCTTGCTCATGTTCGGCTCAGAGTTAACTAATAAAATTACCTCTGATTTTTCGGTCGTCTGGGGATGTGCGCAGAGAATTATTTGGAGAAACACTCCGATATATGAAAACAATTCAACGGTGGATGTCATAAGGCATAATTGTCATAAAAAGCACTTCTTTAAAAATTTGGGAATACCAGAAACACTGGAAGAATTGGCAATTACAAATGGAATTTTGACACTCCACAGTAGTGATCTCCATCCCATTTTTAAGGACGGGAGATTCAGATATCCTTTGCAAAGATCAGCAAATGATCATTGCTTATTGAAGCCCTGGTTCCTTAAAATGTCTGGTTCTCCGAAGTCTGATGGCAGGAAATGTGATGAGCTTTGCATCAAATATATGATCAGTCTGAAACTTCCAGAAAGTTGGAAAAGGAAGATCATGAGGTCTCTCTGTGGAATAGCTGACGGGAAAAAATTCACAGCTCAGCTGTTGATTTCTGCAGAGCTTATTAAGTTTTATCTACCTTGTAAGGACTGTGGTATTTTATATAACTCCGTAATTCATGCTTTTGTTGAGTGCCAGGCTGTTCAAATTCTAATGCAATTTCTGAAACTAAATGTACGTGGAATGGATGGTGAAAATGCAGATAAATACATCAAGGCTTCAATATTATTTGGAGTTGGAGGTCGTGAGAATTCCTCACGACTGAAAGCAATTAACAATGCCCTTCTTTCTGCCAAGGCTTTAATAGCTAAACGACTAACAATATATCATCCTCTGCAAGCTTCAGAGCTGAGGCCAATAATTCTTTCTGCTGCGGCGAGGTACGCCGCTTTGGACCTCAAAATTCCTTCCGTATTTGGTGATTCGTGGACACTAGCCGCCGATGAAATCCGATACTTCCCTTCCCGGTCCCTGTTTTATAATGACGCCATAAATAAGCTTTTAAAGAAATTTAGAAACTACAAATAGACTTTTATAATTTTCCGTGTTTTTTTTTTCGTTTACTTGTGTCATTTCGGTTTTATGTGCTTTTAATTGATATATATTTTTAAGATTGTTCAGCTCGGATGCTAAAAATTTAAACTAGAATGTTTAATAATGTATTTTTTTACGCATTAGCATCTTTTTATATACCTTATACTTTGTTTATTGTATATATATTATGAACTGTGAAATATAAAAAAAAA
>CP045905.1:3407949-3422377 GCA_013387185.1 Caligus rogercresseyi
CCTAACGCGCGTGCGAGTAATATAACTTTGGATATTACTGCCATAACTAGAAAGAACAAACATATTAGATATTAGTTTCAAGTAATAACTAATATGTAATCTCCTAGGTACATTACTTTCGTGAAAAAAATATTCGACAGGCATTTTGATGAAAATTATGATCTGTGACATGTACTGTGACGTCACCAAATTGGACATAATACTGCTTATTTAATAAAATTAAAAATGCACGTTCACTATTGAATTTAAGACAGGGGATCCATAGACCCAAACCCACAGAACACCTTTTTCGTTATTTAGGAGGCTTTTGTCGTAAGAAGCACTCGTGCCCGCATGTCGATGGGGCTTTAGGATTGAAACCCACCCGCAAATCCCAATTAGAATGAGAGACCATAATTAAAATATTATACCCCCAAGCCCGGGTCCGCCTGCTGATATGGCTTTAATTAGGGTTGAAACCCACCGCCGATCTGGGAAGGTATAAGAGGAAAGTCCTACTTTCAATTCACACCCAAGCCGGGGTCCCGCCTGCTGATATGAGGCTTTTATTTAGGGTTGAAACCCACCGCCACCTCTGGATAGGTATAAAAAGGAGGCCTTTAATTGCAAGGGGCATACACCCCAAGCCTCGGGTCCCGCCTGCCCATTATGGGTTTTATTTAGGGTGTCGACACCCAAAATAGACTAAGTCGGACAGTGGACACGAGGACTTGGGCTGAATTTGAATAAAAATAGGGTCTTTAATAGGGATTGGCGGTGGGTTTTAACCCTAAATAAAAGCCTATATCAACAGGCGGGACCCGAGGGCTGGGGTGCATGATATTGAAAAATAAGACTCCTTTTATACCTAACGAGAGTTGGCGGTGGTTTCAACCCTAAATAAAATCCCATAACGGCAGGCGGGACCCTAGGGCTTGGGGGTTGAGATTGAAAGTAAGGACTGCTTTTATGCCCAACGAGAGTTGGCGGTGTGTTTCAACCCTAAATAAAAGCCCATAACGGCAAGCGGGACCGAGGGCTTGGGGTGTATGAGATTGAAAGTAAGGACTCCTTTTATACCTAACGAGAGTTGGTGGTGGGTTTAACCCTAAATAAAAGCCCATAACCGCAGCGGGACCCGAGGGCTTGGAGTGTATTAGATGAAAGTAAGGACTCCTTTTACCTAGCCAGAGTTGGCGGCGGGTTCAACCGAAATAAAAGCCTATGTCAGCAGGCGGGACCCGAGGGTTGGGGTGTATGAGATTGAAAGTAAGGACTCCTCTTATACCTAGCCAGAGTGGCGGCGGGTTTCAACCCGAAATAAAAGCCTATGTCAGCAGCGGGACCCGAGGGCTTGGGGTGTATGAGATTGAAAGTAAGGACTCCTCTTATACCTTGCCAGAGGTGGCGGTGGGGTTCAACCCTAAATAAAATCCCAAAACGGCAGGAGGACCCGAGGGCTTGGGTGGATGCCATTGAAATTAAGGACTCCTTTTATACCTAGCCAGAGTTGGCGGTGGGGTTTCAACCCTAAATAAAAGCCTATATCAACAGCGGGACCCGAGGGCTTGGGGTGTATGAGATTGAACCAAGGACTCCTCTTATACCTTGCCAGAGTTGGCGGTGGGTTTCAACCCTAAATAAAAGCCTATATCAGCAGGCGGGACCCGAGGGCTTGGGTGGATAATTAAATCTATGCTTTCATATGTAAGAATCATTTTTTAGTCTTGAATTCACCCCACTTTATCATGTTTGAGCCATGTGCTCACTTTATAATATTATAATATCATATATGGATTATTATAAAAATGCAAACTAGGTTTGGTGAGGATTTTACAAAACCAGTTTGAATTGCCTTTACTTATTGTTTCGAAATGCTCAAAAAAGTAGTATATTACTCAAAGTAGTATACTACTTTTGTGAAGTAATAACTCAATATTGAAAAAGATATTACTACGCAGTAAAAAGTAGTATATTACTTACTACTTCAAAGTAATATTCGACCAACTCTGCCTATATGTCTTATAAATTATTCATATTGTAATAGGGGCGGAAGAGGCAAATACAAATCGGGGTCGCTGTGGCGGAATCTTATCTTTCCGTGGATGAAAATAGTGGCTCAACCTCAAGCCGAACCGGAGCCGCCCTCAGCCCCGCTGTAACGTCGTCAAGGTCCTCCGATTGAAACTCATGGCACTCCAAACTATAAGTTTAATGAGGGCAGTGTAGTTTCAGAGAATCAAAGATCGTCAGATATGAAATGTAATTTGAAAAGAAATAATTCTTAATTACAGTATATTTACAATGCAAACTTATAATCTGGAATTACTTGTTTGTAACTGTTAAACTAAGTATCGTTCTAAATAATTTATATTTACTATTGTGGAAACTATTGTTGATAAATAAAAAGTATTAAAAATGTATCACACTCGTTATTAATTTTGTTAAATATAATAGCTACTTGTTTGATCGTTTGAATTATGAATTATTGAAGTTAAAATGACTCAATAGTTAAGAAAATACGTATAAACTTTTAATTATTGCTATCTTAATCTTCGTATCATAGCTAAGTTGGAAGCTACAAGTTTCCCTTTCCTTTCAGTTAGTTTCTAGTATTCCTGGTTTTAACATACCTACTCTGTGTTTCTATATCTCCGTGACTTTCTCTCTGTGTCTCTCTCTGTTTTCCATCTCTCTAATCTCCTTTTTCTTTTTCCTTTTTTTCCTTTTTTTTTCCTCTCCCATTCCCTCCAAAAATAAAAAAAATATACCATGAGTCCCTCAAATATGAAAAGAAGAGGATACGAAGTAGAACCTAGCCAAAATATGCGCATCTTTTTTTTTAAATTAATGTAACCATTCATATTTATGGGTTTCTACAAAGAAAAATAAAAGAACTAGAAGCGCAATGCATGGCAGCTGGAAAGGAGTATTGGCTGTGTTGCCTTCAATAGAGGTACACAGTGAACCTCAGTCAGAACAAAATGTAAACAAATGAGTTAAGAACCTTTTTCAGTATAAGTTAGACTCTCCTATATTCAGATCAAGGTCTGTATAATAAGGTTGGGCAATACAAAAATAAAAATGTAGCAGTGCGACTACTCAATGACGTCACAGGAGAACGATTATATTTATCTCATTATATAAAATCAATCTCTCTATCTATCTATAAAATATAAAATATATCGATATATAGTATGTGTGTTGTATAGATAAATAAATAAAATAAATATTTATAAATATAAATTATTATGTATATATATTCGTTCTACACGACGTCATGGAGTAGTCATACTGCTAGGATTACATGATTGTTTTTGTATTGCCCAGACCAAACGGAAAAGGAAAGGCATATGAAGTGAAAGAGGAGTGAAGAAGAATTGCAAATCCTTAATTAAAAGATTTTAATTATCCATCACAAGATGTAATAACTGTTTGTCAAGAAGCGTAAAGAGTCTTTTGTCCTTTTAATCATGACAAAGCTGCTTTATTAAAGAAAGATAAATCACTGCATATTGCTGACCCAAGTTTTGCAAAAAATTTGTGAAAAACAACGGTAGGTTTTTAAGTATCTTAATGAACATATGCTGACGGTAGCCAACAAACACTCACGTTTATAAATTCATAAAAGATTTGACAGCAACTTTTCCCGAATAAGACTTTATCATCAAGGAAGAGTGGACGAATATAAATTACCCTCCGACTACCTAAGAAAAAGTCATGATAAAACAGTATATTCAAAGGACGGTAAAGATTCATCATATTATTAAAAACTATTCACATGTTATTCTCATGGTTAATTATGTTATGCAAATATATTATACAATAATTACAAATCTTTAAAATTGTACCATGATTTCCCTAAATATATCAAATAATATTTTCTATTGTTACAAAAATTATTATAGACTAATAGTAAAAAATATAGCGAATCTTTAAATCGTACTACATTAAAAATCTCAGTTTTCATTTCATTATGGTTGACTAAGTTTTTCTTCTCTTCTGTTGTTCATGTTTTTCATTCGGCAGACGCGTGCGTTCTAGTTCTTTTATTTTCTTTTGTTTTCTACACATAAGTGCATTTTATGTACTTTCAATATGGAGCATGACGCATTCAAGATATTTATCAATGAACAATGTAAAATCAATAATTTTCATGATCATAAATCAACGTTGATTACTGTTAATGAAATACCTATCATACATGTAAAATCTATAATTCAGTGTAAGAGGAGAGCCCAGGGAGCATACAACATCCAAAAGGCAGTATATGTGATCTGCACGCAAAAAAGATTATTTAATAACCCCGGGTTTATTGAGTAAGGTTCATAAGTGGGAATGCGTGCAGTCTATTCCTCATCTTGCAGTAATAACATTTAATTAAGCCTAAACAAAAAGATAAGACGCATAAATTTATGAGAGAAAAACTAATCCTCTAACCCTAATGAAATTGTTCTCTCTTCTTATGATCCAAACGCAATACGTCGATAGAAAATGACTTTGAAAAGGTGTCACAATTTTTAGTATGTATATATATCAGGCTTGTGAACGGAACTCAATTTGAACGGCGTTCAGCTGAAACGCACGTTCAATGAACGGAACGCTGAACGGAACGCAACTTTTTTTGAACGCTGAACGTAAAAAAAAGAGTTTGCGTTCAGCGTTCAATTTTTTCAAAAACATTTCTTAAAATGTCATCACTACGCAGTACTTTTTTTGGAATTCTTTTCTAAAAAAAAAAACGTCATCTATACGCATTACTTTTTTGGAATTCTTTTCTAAAAAAAAAACGTCATCACTACGCCGTACTTTTTTCGGAAATTATTTTTACCAAAAAAAAAACGTCATCACTACGCAGTACTTTTATTGGAAAGTTATTTCTAAAAAAAACGTCATCTCTACGCATTATTTTATTGGAAATTCTTTTCTAAAAAAAACGTCATCACTACGCAGTACTTTTTTCGGAAAATCACTACGCAGTACTTTTATTGGAAATTCTTTCTAAATCAAAAAAACAGTCATCACTACGCAGTACTTTTTTCGGAAATCATACGCAGTACTTTTATTGGAAATTATTTTCTATAAAAAAAACGTAAACGTCATCACTACGCATACTTTTTTGGATTCTTTTCTAAAAAAAAGAAACGTCATCACTACGCATTACTTTTATTGGAAATTATTTTCTAAAAAAAAAACGTCATCACTACGCAGTACTTTTTTGGAAATTCTTTTCTAAAAAAAAAAAGTCATCACTACGCAGTACTTTTATTGGAAATTATTTTCTAAATAAAAAAAACGTCATCACTACGCATTACTTTTTTTGGAAATTCTTTTCTAAAAAAAAAAACGTCATCACTACGCAGTACTTTTTAAATATTTGAACGCTGAACGCTACGGAACGCTGAACGCAAAAACATTGAACGGAAACGCTATTTTTTTTTTGAACGCTGAACGGAACGCTGAACGCAAAAAAAGCTGAACGCTCACAAGCCTGATATATATATATTATATATATATATTTTATATATGTAGATATATATATACAAAGCATCTAGCCACCCTAAGGCACAAGCTAAATAAACTTGAGCCAAAACGTAATTTCAGCTCACACAGAGAAGAATATTCATCACAAGAAATACTTATCGAGCAGCCCTGAGGAAGGAACAAAAAGAATCATGGAAAAATTCTGCACTAAAGTGGAAAGTCCCAAAGATATCACCAAAATCATCAAAGTCAAAATTCTACCTTAAAACTCTATTGGTCTCCAAAAACTGATCAGGGCTATACGCAATCAACCAAACAATCCTACAGCTATTAATGGAAACTCACTTCCCTGACTCTACAATAGATGGTGTCTTTGAAGTACCATCAAAAGTAACAAACTTCGATACTGACTTTATTGACACCAGCAGAGTTAGAGAATCTTAAACTCATTTGACCCTTACAAAAGCTCAGGACCAGCTGGCTTAAAACTGTAGTATTACAGCAACTTGGAGATAATATGATTAAATATGTCTCAAAACTATATCAAGTTATAATATGTACTGGCTACACTCCAAAACTCTGGCGTAAAATGAAAGTAGTATTTACACCAAAACCTGGTAAAGATGACTACAGCACTGCCAAATCTTTCAGACCAATACCCTTTCAAATTTTTTCCTCAAAGGGCTAGAACGAATCGTACAGTGGAAAATTGAAGAAACAATTCCATCACTAAACTCTCAACATGCCTACACAAAGGGCCTTTCTACTGAGACTGCTTTATCACAGGTAACTGACACAGTAGAAAAATCAATATTTCAACACAATGTACACTTGCTGTTAGTTTTGATTGCACAGGTGCATTTGATTATCTGCGATTTCAATCAGCAGATTGGCAATGGACAACATGGGAATCCCGGAAAACATAAAATCTGGTATAAGGTCTTCTCTGTACTCGAACTGTTGCAGCTGAGGTGAAAGGTGAAAAAAATTTGCATCACTCCAAGGCGCGGAAGTCCTCGGAGGAGTTCGTTCACCATTGATATGAAAGATCGTCATGGATTTTAACTTCTTAGATATCACCAGTCATTGGCGAACAAATTTCTCACCCGAGAGTGTCGTTTTTGCCAGCAGAGTGTGGATTTCTTTTGTCTTAAGAGAATGACGCTCAAAATGCTTTAACCAACATCCTCCAGAGTTAAAGCAGATACCAGCATTCTTAGGAATTGGAACATTGGTTACTGTGGCTTCCCGAGGTAGAAGGGGGTAAACAACATGGTTAAAGTGGTTGTGTGTTTAGGGAATGGGCTAAGATCGTAAATTCGATTCCGCCTGGACTCAAGACGCGACTTCAATTCGTACTCTGGGATCCTACCCTCAAACAAACAAACAAACAAAAATCGTCATGGATTCACTGCTGACAAAATTCCAGAAAGGACCAGTAAGGGCAGTGGGTTATGCTGATGATATTATTCTTTAATAAGTGGAAAACATCCCCCACTTAGTCAACAAAATGCAAGAAGCTATTAAAAGTCTGAATGGTCTTGGGGGAATGAATGGTCTGACCTTTAACCCCGCAAAATCTACCGCCATTGTTTTCTCAAAAGCCTACAAATTGAGATCTAGACACTTTCCACATTGGAAATGAACGACAAAAAGATAATTATTCAACACAAATTAGGTACTTAGGTGTGGTTTTCGATCAAAGTTTCAACTGGATGGAACACCTAAAGACAAGGCTGTCAAGGTAGCTCGTCTATGGAACATGACAAAGGCAGTGATAGGCCAAAAATGGGGACTAACACCAGAAAAAATGCTCTGGCTATATGAAGCAATGGCCAGACCAATTATTTCCTATGGGTGCCTCATATGGGGACATTCAATTGCTAAAAAGAAATGTGCAATTAAAATATTAAATACCATTCAGAGAAAAGTACTTTTAGCAATGACCCAAACGCTTCGATCAACCCCAACAGCAGGTATGGAAGCTGTCTGGGCATAATTCCTCTCGACTTGTTCCTCCAAGCCCAGGCTACAAAATCAAGGTGGAGAACTAAACACTTCCTCCAAGACACTTGGGATGGAATTGGTGACCTTCCCAAACGTCGTGGCCACCGTTTCTCGAGTGATAAACTACTTACTCAACTACAGTTAAATCAATCCAGTGATTACATCAAAGTAGGGATAAATAACCAAGAAGTCAACAAACCTGACATTGTTATATACACAGATGGATCCAAAGATGAAAATGGCAATACTGGTGCTGGCTGGGCTATTACCCGAGGTGATACATCACTCCATCACTCCTTTGTATCATTAAATAAGAAGCTACAGTTTTCCAAGCGGAAGTCTTTGCTATTGCACAATCAATAGAAACGCTCACTCGAATGGAAAAACCATCAGCAAACGTTGTAATACGATCGGATTCTCAATCAGCTATTGCAGCTATCCTAAACCCATTCACCAAGAGTGACGTAGTCAAAAGATGCCAAAATGCATGAAGTGAAAAAAGAAAAAAAGATACACTTAGATTGGTGCAAAGGCCATTCTGATGTCACAGGAAACGAATTTGCAGATTGTCTAGCAAAGAGTGGCACAGAAAGTCAAAACAGGAAAATTGTAGGAACATCACCAAGCTACATCAAGAAAAAAGTAAATGACTTCTTTTATGCTGCCTGGTGTAACAGATACAAAAAAGACCAAAGTATGAAACATACTCATCTAATGTTAGAAAAGCCTCAACAAAAGATTGTCAAATATGAACGAGAAAACCTTAAACTTATAGTTCAAGCTTACACCGGCCATGGACCTTTCCTCGCTCACTTAAGCAAATGGAAAAAGTCAACTGATGGAATGTGTAACGTCTGCATGGAAGAGACTCAGAGTGCAGATCATCTTATCAACAGATGTCCAGCACTATCGTATGAAAGGCATGATTCATCGCAAGAAGAAGATGAAGTACTTCGTATTTTAAAATTAATGAAATGTAAAAAAATGAAAAAACTTATTGAAAAAAACTATACTATAAACTAGAACTAACATTTACTGTTGTAGCGCATATACCCCTTTGTGTGGTCGCGCTCTTTATTTTATGCATGTACTGTACTATTATATTATGTCTTTGTAATATTATAGGTATATATGGTTGTAGGAAAATTGCCCGAAGAAAATTGCCCGTAGGAAAATTGCCCGAAGGAAAAACTGCCCGAATGGAAAATGCCCGAAGGGAAAATTGCCCAAACAGAAAATGCCCGAAGGAAAATTGCCCGATATATATAATTTGTTTTAAAAACCACATAATTATTATTCCCAAAGTAGCTACTTAGGCAATAGAATAGTTACCTGAGGTGATTTAAATTAGGAAAACTACATTTTGAATGTGAGAAATTAAGTAGTTTTATATATAACCATGATTTATTTTCTAAACTCTTCAAAAAGTACAATATTCTATAATCGTAAAATATAATATACATATGTTTAAAACGTTTTAAATTATAGGCCATAGACTTCAAATAATATTTTTTGTCATCAATCTGTGATAATTGTTAACAATGTTTAATATACGAGAATTTATTTGAGCATACTTTTTATTTTCCGGAAAAATCACCTCTACGAATTTGAACAATTTTGTCCTAGACATTGTCTCTTCTTTTTGTAGAGTCGCTATCAGTTTCAGATATTTGGATGATTACATCCAATGGTTTTATTGAGTGCATTGTGGTGTTCCTTCTACACAGTTGTTTGTTCTAGGTTCTCCAGATAATACTCTTGCATAGACATTCCACAAATGAGTTGGGTATCTTGGTGGATACCTTCTCCTATTATTAATTCTTCCTCTTAGAATTCCAAAATAATTGGACTCGAAATACGAAATAAATGTGAGTTCTTCAAAATTTCAACAACATTGTCAAAAGGTACTAATGTAAGCAAAGAAAACATTTTAATTTGAATAAAATCTCCTTCAGAATGGTACCGATTTTTGTACCCAAGTTCAATAATTTTTTTGTATAAACTCTGTGAAAAATGAAAAAAAGCAACCATGAAGTGAAGTTTCCGGAAATACATCTTTAAACTATTAATGAAAGCCATTTCATAATCATATAAATATAAATTGGTTGCTCAACAACAATTTCTTTAATTTTTTGAAATAATATTCTATAAATAGTTGCTGACTTGTTTGGTAGAAAAATAAATAATCTCGGTACAGCGATGGATGTTTCAATGTAAATGTGAACAGTTACAATTTGGTAAAAAAAATCAGGGGTTATCTTGAATGTACCATCAATGGCCCATTCCTATTATTCGTCAAATCTGAAGGCCTGAATTCGTCCCAAATATGAGGATTCGACTTTGATCGTCCTCTCCAGAGTCATATAAAGAAAATTCTCTTCAGAATTTCTAGAGTTTAAATCGGGGTGGAATTGAGAATCCCATGCGAGATTGTGGAGATGTTGGAAATTTTTCATTGATGGTCTTCCATCCTCTAACACTTCTTGCAATATTATATAATGTTGTCAATCGTGCAATTGTAGCTTCATCGCTGTTTAAAATAGCTGTCGAAATGTTGATCGGGTTGTTATGGAGGGTTCTTTAGAGATGCTTCCTTAAGTTATCTTCGAAAATTTATGGAGTCCACTTCTGCCTTCGTCAATTCATGGCAATGTTCATTCACATATTTAACAATTTCAACTTCAGTTGAAGATTTGGTTGAATTTTTGTTCTACAGTTCTTGCCTTCCTTTCGCAACACTCCCAATAAATAGTTCCACTATTTTCCTGATTTTTCTAATACCTATGTTGATATTCATGAACTAGGATCAATCGGTTTCTTTCGCTTTTTATAAATTTCGCCATATCTTACTTCGATAGCAAACTGATACATACTGACTAAAATTCCTATAGAAACAAAATATTAAAAAAAGACAAGTTAAACGCATTAATGCAGATTTGCGTATGCAATCATTAATAAAGAAAAAATCCTTTGTTGAGATGCCACTGTAGATGAAAGCTAGTAATTCACTATAATAGATTTACAGTTGAGTATGGGACTCTTATACAAAAAATATACAACTAAATAATTCTGACAATTTTCCTTTCGGGCAATTTCTGTTCAGGCAATTTTCCATTCGGGCAATTTCCTTCGGGCAATTTTCCATTCGGGCAATTTTCCTTCAGGCAATTTCCTTCGGGCAATTTTCTTTCGGGCAATTTCCGCTACCTGTATATGTATGTATACGGTATACAGTAATAAACCTTAAAACTAAAAAAAAATAAAAATGTATATATATATATATATATCAGAGCTGGGATTCGGTAGAAAACATATACCGCGGTTCGATATTCGATATATACCAAATACTGATCGATATCGGTATTCGGTAGATTTTATTATATAATGTACAGTATCGGTCGATATTCGTACGGTAGATAGAAACAGAGAGAAATTTATTTATGTATCTGCTTTTACTCTGCATACGCATTTCATATGGACAGTTTATAACAAAGGACAATTAAATACATCATTTGTTTAATTTTTTAGAGATTATTTGAAATTCAATACATATCAATCTTATATAAATTATATATGTACTTGGATTTGTAGGAAATGGAAGGCTATATAGTTTTTTTATTTACTGTCTCTTATTGTCCGATATAAAATGCACTTTCAGGTAATCTAGTATTCAAGGCATAGCATAAGTTTATATTGAATGTCTATTTATGTAACTGCTTTATATACTTTAAAATAGTTATTTTCGAAGTTCAAGTTCTTCACACAAGGGAGCGCTTGGGCAAAGCGACAGTTGAAGGGTTCTCTGCTATTAAAGGGAATAAGCTCTCATATCTTTATGTCTTTTGGAATGCTCAAAAGTCATACTTTTAAATATACCGTACCGATGACCATCGCTACGGAATCGGTAGTTTTTTTTTTTTTTTTTTTTTTTTTTTTGCCTTAGGGTTCGATAGAATTGCATCCGATAGGATATAAATAAGCATTATAGCGTTATAATTAGTCTATCGAACTAGGATTCTTATTAATGAGGTAGACCAAAATGACCCCCCTCTCGGGATCGAACCTGCGCCCCCAACATTGAGATTGAACACGCCTAAACACGCACGGCTATCGAGATCCCTAGTAGTTTCTACCGAATATCGTATAATCGGTTCGATATTTGAAATCTACCGTCGGTAGTATCGAATACCGATTTACATTCGGTAGCCGCAGCTCTGATATATATCTAATATATATATATATATATATAGATATTAGGGTGTTCTTATTTTTCAAAGGTTTGAAATCTTAAACACAAAACTTCATTTTCTGTTCCTTTGTAATGAAAAAATATGACATGCAAATTTGAACGAAATCGATAGATACTTTTCGGCATTGGCTGAAACTCCTGCAATTGTGCATTGATTATTTGTTCTGAACTCTTCCAAACGTCTACGGGTCATTGGGTGTAGGACTTTCATGTGACCCCAAAGAGGCGTTCAATTGACTGGCCCATTTCTGGGATAACAAGTTCACGGAACTAACTCTTTAATAAATAGAATGTAGCATTTGCTGTATGTAAAGTGAGACTGTTTTGTTGAGAGCATATATCTATTCAGACCAAAAAAAATCAGTTATTATGGCTTGGAAACTATTTCCATGCACAATAACGTGACGATTGTCCACAAAAAAGTACGATCAAATGACACCGCAAATGACATGCAATCCACACAAAACAAATCGTTTTGTCGGGATGCAATGGCGCCTCATGAATTAGCTGTGGGGTTTTGTCTGCCATATATAGTGCATTTTGCTTGTTAACAAAGCCATTGAGTCAATAGTGCCTCATTGTTTGGTAAAAATTAGAATATTTTTTTGAATTTCCGCAAAATTTGCTATAAGGATGTCTAGAGATGCCCAATAATGAGTACGAGACCATTTGAGATCATCATTTTTTTTTTTGCCATTCTTTGTCTGACACAGAAACATCATTATATAGCGTGATTAACTAATATTTTTTAAACAAATGTTGAATGTATGATTTTGCAGGTCAATACGTTGTCAATAAATTGATTTAAACGCTCAATAAGTTTAGATCAAAGACTCACAACTTTTATAATAGATTTAATTATTTGCAAGCGTTGTTCGAGTGTATTCTGCTACATGATGAAACACCTTTTGTAGCACAGCTGTCAAAGAAAAAAATAACAACATATGTGTGTTCTTCTCGAAAACATCAACGTCAAATGTGAAAGTCCTTATTGAAACTCCCCTTACAAAGACATAAAGACTGATATATAAACGTTTGAGTCTGCCATTAATGGGTATGGGATGCATAGGAAGTATTTTTGCCCTAAATATCTCAAAGATTGGACAATAATATCACATATTTTATCCTTGCATTTTATGGATTTGAAATTTGACAACTATTTTTGTCATTTTTTATTGTAAATTATTTAGAGAATAAAATTTATTTACATGGGGGACACCATTATATAGATTTTCTTCAAACGAAAGGTTTTGTTGATTTGTGTTTTATCCATCCATCTATCCTTCCATACCAGCATATATGTACACAACATGATACCGTCTATTTTGTGTTTTAAATAAATATGCAAAGAAACTGTATGTAATGATATACTTATTAAAGAAGAAGAAAATAGTTGGTTCATGTCAATGAGAAATAAAAACTTTGACTCACAAATTGGCCATTTCATTCTTTAGATACAAAGGACTAAAAAGAAAATGGAAAAATAATAAGTAAATAGAAAAAAACTTAATTTCACGCATTTATATATTTTAATCGAGATAATATAGAAAGAGAAAATTGGGTCAATGTATGTATATATTCATAAGAGAGGGGAAGAAAATGGAATATCATATTATTGATCGCCCAAATATTTTTTTCTTGAAATATATTATAATAACCGGACTTTCTTCTCGTTGGCAATCAATAAAAATGAATCAATTTAATATTGTTCATTTTATATTGGTAAAAAATGTTGTTGTTTATATCGCTTATATAACGAAAACTAACTTTCAAATTGTGATATAAATTTCACAAGGAGTAAATTTGGATTAGTATTTAATAATGAACGTTCTAATTAAATGTCTCAGTCATAACCATTTTGAACCAAACCCGTGTATTTCATTGGAAAAGGCACGCCACTAGCTGAAAATGAGAAGAAAAATATATTAACATGCCAGAAAATTTAATGATCATTTCCGTCTTTGAATTTTATACATTTAAAAAGTATATACTTAAGTATACATAAATGTATTTACAGACTTGTTGATTTATCGTTCATTGTTGTCGTTCGCGAACGACGAACGACAAAGTTATGACGAAAGATAAGGAAAATTCCTTATCGTTTGTCTTTCGTTTTCGGCGCCAAAAAAAAGACAAAGATTTTTCATTTTCATGAGAAGATTTCCTTTCTAAAAAAGTGTCATCACACTTTTTTCAAATGGCGAAAATAAATTCCTTTCTAAAACAAAACGTCGTCAATTTTTTTTCAGAATGACGAACGACAAACGAACAATGAAAGACGAACGATTCAATTAAAAATAATGATGAACGATAATTTTGGGGAACGACAATTTTTTGCGACGTCAACAAGTCTGTGTATTTATATAAAGGTATCCTTAAAAGTATACACTTTTATAAGACACCATGAAGGCTAGAGTCATCTTAACTCGAAATAGTCATTCAACAGCAGTGGTGGGCACCGCTCACTTTTTTGCTGTTCCGCTCACCGCTCATCCGCTCACTTTGGGAACTGATCCGCTCCCGCCACATCGCTCATTTTTTGAGTACTGCTGTTCCGCTCAACTTCATTCCGCTCTTCCGCTCAGTAAGTACTAAGCGTCATTCTTAGAAAAAGATTTCCCAAAAAAGTACTGCGTAGTGATGACGTTGTTTTTAGAAAAGAATTCCCAAAAAAGTACTGCGTAGTGATGGCGTTTTTTTTAGAAAAGA
>CP045905.1:3432438-3444128 GCA_013387185.1 Caligus rogercresseyi
CTGGATTAAATTTCAAACTTTATCCTTTTATCTAATATTATTTACGTTCAAACTTTCATAAGAGTATTTAGAGGTGCTGAGACAAAATTCTACAGGGGGGTAATGTCTTTCAAAGGGGCCTAATAATATCATATTAGATATGACTATAGTCATAGAGCAAACTGTTAATGAGATTATTAAAAGATCTTGGAATTATAGTCTTCCTCCTTCAACTAAATTAATGAATGATATCATGATGTATTTGAAGTTGATGGAATATATTTTTATTATATTAGTTAGCTTTAGTGACATTTATTTTTGTTTATCAAACTCTACGGACATTTAAATAATTAGAGTAAATATCCCAAACGTTAATTCACATTGACGGAGCCTAAAATACACTACCTCAACACAACAAAATTAACACGTTTAACACAAACTATGCTAAGAATTTGAAAAGAAGGCATAGCAACAATTTCTAACGAGACATTTTGGAATGCCAAGATCAAGAATATGTAAGCCTCAGTACTTTAATACATATATTATATATTTTTTTCTCTCGTAAACATTATTTCATCAAATACATTATGGTGTATAATTATTGAGCAATATGTATATTTTAACTTATAATAGTTCACCTCATCAACACAATTATCACTTCTGGGGTATGGCCTGACAAGTGCGAAGGACAGCAATCATCATCCCAGTACTGAAAAAGGGCAAACCATGTAGAGAACCCTCAGCTAAGACTGTCTAACTCTTTGTGTGTCATCTCAAATTGACCGAAGGAGTGCTTTACATCCAATTCGGTGACCTACGTCGAAACTTCTGTAAGCTCCCACAGGAGTAACACGGCTTCCGAAACTGGATGCAGTGTCGACACTGCCCTTGCAACTCTACTGTCAACATTGCTAAGGCTTGTGATCGTAAATTAAAGGTATGCGTTGCTGCCTTCGATTTTTCTGCGCCGTTGACCTTTTTGGAAGCAGATACACTTCTTGCTAAGCTGCAATGGATGGTGGGGGTCCACCAAAAAGCTAATGCTCAGCTAACTAACAGTAGAGCGACATCAGGTGAATTGGAACGGCCAACGGTCAGTTTCCTGAACATAAAGTACGGCGTCAGATAGGGTTCTGTGCTTGGCCCCCTACTTTTCATTATTCTCACGGTTAACCTTTCTGATTACCTGAGAGCAGCTGTCAACCCGACGCCGACGATTCTTTTATCGTCGTCTCGGCTCCATCCTGGGAACAGGTCGACTTCGCGATGGGTGCGGCATCGAAGGCCTTGGAGGCGTATTCAAATATCAATGGACTCTACCAAAACGTGGAAAAACCCAACCTTACATCTGGGTGCTCCAGACACTCCTTCGATCGCTACACTCAACCTTCTGGGGGTAACTGTTGGTAGAACCTTGACATAGGGGCCCACCACGAAAAATATTCAGAATGTCACGAAAGAACCGGAGTCATCTGCCGGCTCTGTACCACGGTATCGCGAGGGTCACTGCTGAGCGAGATAGCTAGAGCCATAGTATATCGGAAAACTTCAGACGTCTGCCTGGGTGACTAGAAGTGCAAACTCTTGTCCGCTGCTGAAACTCCGACCCAACTAATGGCAAAGGCAAGCTCAGATGTGCAAACTTGCTATTAACGATCTCGGAGCATCTTACTAAGAGTTTGAAGAGACAGATCGGTTGCATGTTGCCGACCTTCTCGACTGGAACATCTTCCATCCGGAATGAGATCTAGGGAAAGCAGGCTGCATATCCGTTCGGAAGGCTATGAACGTGGACAGCTGTCCCTTTGATATGACACTCGACCAGCTATTGAAACACGAGTCAGAAAGAATAATTTTATTAAAAAAAAAATTTAATAAAATCTAATAACAATTACATGAAATATTATATGGCACAACGGGGGGGGGGGGTACTTGAGAATCCATTCAACGACTTTCACTTTCTCTAGAAATATGATTCAAGCATTCTTTAATATTGATCGACGTTAATTTGAAAATATGATGTTCAATATTATTCTAAGGTGTTTTTCCACAAACAGAAACTATTATTGAATGCAAGTAACCACGAACATTAAGTTTAATGAATTATCAATATCGGTTTACCAATGTTTTTTATCGATTTATAAAAGCTGTAAATATAGGCAAGCATTATTTTTTCGGACTTTATATACAACATAGAATTTTTTTATACCTTAAAGAAGGTTTAAAAAATATATTTTTAAAATTATTAATATATTTTTTTTGCCTATATGGTTCGATATAATTGCATCCGACAGCATATAATTAAGCATTTTAGCATTAAAATTAGTCTATCAATGAGGTAGACGAAAAATGACCATCCCTGTCGGGATTCGAACCTGCGCCCCCAACATTGAGAGTTGAACTCGCCTTAACACTCACGGCTGTCACACCCTAAAATTTTAAATTATATGTATAGACATACCTTAATAGACTTATCACCATTGATTGGATCAAGGGACACAATAAAAACACCGGAAATGAGTTTGCCAACTACCTGGCTAAGGACGGCACATAAGAGGGTATCCTGTCGCTGTTCCTATCTTTATCTGCCAGACAAAAGCGACTTTAGGAAATCAACTATGCCAGTTAGGAGAACTCTTTAGAACAACTTAGGCAGCTGTCGACAATCATCTATACACCTATATCGGAAGAAAAATCTACAAATACAAAATATATCAAGTATCCATAATCATTGCAATGGTAAGTGGTCATATTAACTTTAAAAAGTTCAATATATTATGGGAAAATAACTGGACTCAACATGCAGACTTTGTGAAGAACATGAGGAAACACCAACCACTTGATTAAGGATTGTTGTGACACAATGCGGGAAATGGCTGAATTGGGGCGGCCGCACAAGAAAGAAAGCTATCCTTCGAGGATCAACGGATAAAAATATACATCCTTTTATGTAAATATCAATTATTTAATAATAAAGTTAGTTGATCTTAAGTAGAACTCTACAGTTGATACCAGATTAAGTTCTGGTGTTTTGGGGCTTATCTGGGAAACAAACAAACATCAAGAAACAAACATACTTTAATAGACTTCATCTGAATTCCATGAAGTTTATAACTTTTTTAAATCTTCTGAATTCTTCATGAATTTCATATCATGCTTCCTAGATTTGGATCTTTTATATTAGGTCCCTTAAAAGGCCTACTGGATTAGATTTCTGTTTCCGTGACCATTAGATGGATGCCCATAGAATATACCTTTGAGGTGAAAAAATAGGAACAAATACAAACTCTATTGTGAACATTTAGTTTAATAGACGTTATACACTCAATTTAGATAATTTTGAGAAGAAAAGAAACTCATTTCATCAAATATATAGGAAGGAGTAGTTATATTCAAGACAACCTAAAACGCTACAAAGACTACGACCAAACTCCGTACTACCTATTTTTTGATTGTCATTTTCCGAGGGAGAGATCAGAAACAAATACGTTTATCCTTGTTTGATTGTCTCTTAAAAACATTTTAATGGTGAAGAATGAAAGCAACTAAAACAAATATATATCCTAGATAATTTCATTGCCGGTTGATACCAGATTCAATCCCTGTGAGGTGGGTTCATACTAGAGCTAAATATGACTTAATGATTGTCAATATCTTGGGGATATATTATTCAAGTTATGAAAGCAAGTTATTAAACATTAAAATTGTTTTAAAAAAGTTAATGACTGCTCTATAAAAAAGTTAGTGGCTGCTCTATAAAAAATAGAGTTCCAATATTAGGAGTCGACTGGGGATCTGAAGGCATTCACTAGAAGAATAATTGGAATGCAATGACTGGGCTTATCCACAATAGGATATTAAGCTGGAGGCAGTATAACCTTCAATTCGCAGATCATTCCTATTGTTTTATATAAGGCTTCCGTTTCTCCTATTATAGCAGAAAAGCTATGCTGGAGGTAGATGCTTGGCTCCTTAAACTCTTTCATAAGCGCTACCTTCCAACTTTGAAGAGACCTAAAAACAAATTGGTGGAGGTCTTCTTTTATCCCAAATAATTCCACGAATATATATTAAAGTTTTTATAAACATCTCCAAACCTCCGGATACCGATCTGTATATCCGTCTCTTATTTGGAACAGATTTAACAAATATATATACTGTAGCGTTATCAGAGACTTGGGCTGCAGTGCAACGAATTATATGGAAATGTACCCCAAATATTCAAAGGGATTCCACGGTGGATATTATCCGTCAACACTCCAAGAAAAAAATATTTTTCAAAAATTTAGGACATCCGCCTGAATTGGAGGAAAATGCAATTAGGAACAAAAATTTTAACTATTCATAATACGACACATAATAATGTATTTAATGATGGCCGTTTTCACTTTCTTTAACAAGAACTACTCGTCTGCATAAACCTCCTTGTCCATGGCACCTCAAAATGTCATCTGTAAGTTTTCGTGAGGAAGCCGAGGTTGTAGCCAACGCCCATTTAAAAAGATTGTCTCTCCCGGAAAATTGGAGATTAAGGATATTTGCATCTATAACGAGAATCTACGATGACAGGACGTTCACGGCACAATTGCAGATATTGGCCGACTGCATATCCTTCGATTCGCATTGTCTAAATTGCGGCAAACTTTACAATGACGTAGAGCATGCTTTTGTCGACTGTCCACTTGTTGCTATCATAAAAAAGTTCCTGTCCATCAATTTGATGGGATTGGAGAACGTCGCCAATAAGTATCTAAAAGCAACTGTTTTATTTGGGCTTTCAAAGAACAATAGATTCTTCTCTCCCAAAAGCAGGGCAATCGAGTTTACTTTGTTCAATTACAAAGCCTACATTGGGAGTTGTTTATCAAAAAGGGAAAGCTTAAACCCCAAAATCCTTCCTTCCTTCCGCGATGATTTCTGCTGTTGCCCGATATACCGCATTCACCCTCAAGATTCCATCCGACACTGATGATTCATGGATAAGTGCCGGAAACATTATCAAGTTTTACTCTTCAAAGTCAAAGAGATATTTTAAAATTTTGAAAATAATAATGAAACATTTTAATTAATCAGATCTTGTGATGTTTTTATTGTATCGCCTTTTATTTAGAAATTTTATTATAAACTATAATGTTTATTTTATTTATATATACTTTTTATATAACATTCTAAATAATAAAGGAGATTTGAAAAAAGAAAGCGGATTGTTTTTCCATGCATTCTTTTTATTATAATTGCCTATGAATAAGTTGTACAAATGAAATGAAAAACAGAAAAATATTTGGTTTAAACATATGCTTCAAAAAATTAAAGTCATTTATTGTTGTTGTTTTAAAAAAAGTTGATCAATTATAAAAGAAAAAAAAATTCTACCAAATTTAAATTCATATGTATTATTGAAAAAATGTTTAATTAGTGGACACCAATAGCATTATACTGGATTCACTCAGTTGTAAGTTCTTTTTTATATGAATTTACATTTTTATAACCCAAACACAACTGTAATATAAAATACAGCTTTATGCTTAAATATAATATATATTTTTGTTTATATGGAAGTCAAATATACCTGTAAAGGAAAGAGTAAATGATTGGCCTCTTCATTATATCTGATCTAAACTAAGATGTATTTCAATTTAAGGGAATTAGTTGTGAATATAAAATCTCTTTGAGAAAAGAGAAAGAAAACGTCGGTCACCCCATCTGGCTTTGTTTTTACAAATAATAACGAAAAGGAGGGACAGATAGGAGCAGACAGACAGAGAAACGGAGAGAGGGAGAGCTGTCCCCTACATACCTTTACTATATAAATATCTATTTTAGAATGTTTGCTATTAAGTTCCGTAAACAATAATGAATAATCTATATTTTTTGTCTTATTGTTTCATAACATCTACAGATAGATAAACTGCTTTTCTCTTTCAAGTTAAGCCCCTCCCTCCTATTCAATCAATTCTCTAAATATCTATCTATCTATATCTGTATACATATATATGTATACAGGGGTGTGCAGGCGAATCTAGACTTTTTTTTTAGCACGGAAACAAGATACTCATATCCTAGAACAAGACCTTTTAATTGACTTTTTTTCATATCACACAAATTAAATGACTTTTCTCTTAATGTTCATTCAATCCAACTTCCTCCTTTCACAATAACAGCCTCCACACGGTGCCTGAACCTCCCAACGGCATGAGCCACCTGTTCCCTGGACAAGTTGGCCACTGCCTGGATGATGGCAGCTTTCAAGGAGTCCACAGTGTTGTGAGCACGCTCGTTAGTGTCCCTCTCAAGGACGCCCCACATGTAGTAGTCGCAGTGGTTGAGGTCAGGGCTGATGGGGGGCCAGAACTCCTTTGACCAGAACATCAATGAAGTCGGCGCTCCTCTTCCTGACTTGGGATCGGTCTGGAGTCTTTCTTTCCGGTGTTAGGAATCCTTCCTCGATGTCCTCCGACTCTTTGAAGGACTTGGCAATGCTGTAAACAGTAGCTTTGGGGAATTTGAAGAAGTCGATGATCTCCTTGGGCGCACGGCCGCAACGGAGCGCCACAATAATGGCCGTCCTGCGCTCAAGTTCCGAGGACATTTTCAATCTTTTTGTTATTAAACAAAACTCATAGGATATACTAACCAGTTCATACATTTTTAAGCTTCTACCCTAACTGGTTTCTGAGATACAAGTACTCAAAGTTAGTCTAGATTCTCCTGCACACCCCTGTATATATATATTGTAAATGTGTGTTCCAATAAATACCCTTAAGTACAAAGTAGTAAAATCCATAATAAATAATTCTTTAAGACCTTTTCCGATCCATCATCATTCCTTAGCAATGATAATAATAGTAATAAAATAATACTTTTTTTCGAAGAATGATGAATGGGGAAAGGAAATTCCACATGAGCGTAACAATTTAAATAAATATGGCTTGAAGTTATTATTTTTGTTTTTACCCTATGCAAATGATCTTTTAAAACAATTCCTTTTCATATTTTAAATAATAAACATTCATAAAAATCCAACAAAAGTAATAAAAGTGTAAGGATTAATGATATAACTATAAAAGCATAAAAAAAAGTAAAAGATAACAAATAAATTGTATTCATTTTAATAACAGCATCTTTAAGTATCCCCCGGGATTATAAATAAATTAAGCATTGGTATAAATATCACGGTTTTAAAAGAATCGTACAGGATTCTGGCTGGAGTAATTGCTAAGCAAATGGAGCCTTTACTTAATAAAAAATTGGATGTCACCAGAAAGGCTTTTTGAAGCAACGCAAAATCTCTGATAAAGCTCGGAACATACAGTGTGCAATAGATTTGGTGGACTGGAATAAAAGATTTGGCGCATTTATAGCCATTGACTTTAGAAAGGCTTTTGATACTCTTTATCATCGTTTTATTCTTCGTGCAATAAAGCGATTACTTCCTACCCGTTTCTTCAACCCAGTTCGACCTCTCTTTTACTTAATGGAACTTCGACCAATACTTTGGAGGGCCTCAATATTCCGCCAATTCATCTTAAGCGCGGCTGTAGACAGGGATGTCCCTTAGCCCCACTTCTGTTCGTGGCTGCAAATGAAGAATTTGCTCGGAGATTGAAATACAAATATTCGGGCTTTGGAATTAATTTCGGGAAATTCAAGTATCTTCTTAACATTTACGCAGATGATGTCACACTTTATGTTGAAGGAAACTCGGAGCTTCAGCTGAGTAATAGAGTGGCCATTCTAATCTCCTTTTTTTAAAGATTTAAGAAACACTCCGGTCTGGAAATCAACTGCAAAAAAACTGTTATCCTCTCCTTGGGATAGTGGTGCCGAAGGACAATGACCATATTATGGGTTGCCCTGTGAAGAATAGTTTAAACATACTCGGTATTGAGTGAAAACGCATTGGAGATTCAGATTCAAATAAAAATAGTTTGGCCAAATTTTATTAAAACAAGTCAAATGGAGTGGAGAAATACAATCTTCAAACAAGAATTGAATTTTTACAATGTTAAATTAGTTCCCTCAGTTCTCTACTTTGCAAACGCTTTACCCAAAATTGCCCTTGGTTGATAGAGAAAGAGGACTCTTGGCTCCAGAAACTCTTCCACAAAAGTTATCTTCCATCCCTGAAGAGATCTAAAAAACAGCTCGGAGGAGACTTGGTGCAACTTTCCACTGTATTGCCAAAAATGTACAAGAAAATTTTCATCGATCTTTCGTGCAATCCGGAGCAGGAGTGGAGGTCAACAGTTTCTAATAGCCATATCTATTCAATTTTAATGATGGGTATCCTAGCCTCCAATGTGCTAATAAAAAATTCTCCGTTATGGGTTTCATGTCCAAGAATATTGTGGAGTCTTACGCCAAATTACGACTTTTCCTCTACTGTAGACATTCTTCACCATAACTCCAAGAAAAGGGCCTTTTTTGGGCAACATGCAATTCCCCAAAGTATGGAATTGGACGCCTTTAGAACAGGAGCTTTCACCATCCACAATTTCAAAAAAAGATGTAGACTGTGGTCATAGAGCAGGGAAGTTTTACTTCCCACTTCTTAGAGTAGCTAGGCTTCATATATCCCCTACTCCATGGTATAAAATTAAGTACAAGGCCCGGACCCGACGATGACGTGAAGAAAATCTGCCAGGCTTTTATTCAAGAGCTAAATCTTACGCAAAGATGAAAAAAAATAATTATGGAATCAACCAACGTGAAGGATAACAAAAAATTTACCGCACAATTTCAAATCTCTACCGGTTGCATCTTTTTCAACTTTCCATGTAAGAACTGCGGAAAAATCTATTATTCGATCATTCACGCTTTCGCTGATTGCCCTGCCCTGTCGTATCTTCGTGCTTTCGTCACCTATAATATAAGTCATTTATATAGCTCTGAAAATGAGGCAAAGTGTTTATCGGCCTATATCCTATTTGGGTTTCCTTTAAAGGCAACAACTGCATCTCCTGAATCCAAGGCTCTGAGCTTTCCACTTGCTAGCTCTAAAGCTCACATCGCAGAGTGTCTAACCTCCAATACACTCATTCGTAATGAGTCGTTAAAAAAAATATTTGTTTCTTCGGCTGCAAGATATGGAGCCTTTACCCTGAAGATTCCACATTCTAAGCAAGTAACGTTATGGGACTTCGCCGCGGATATCGTCAAAGTTTTTCCTCAGTGGTCCTGTCATTTTTACTCTCGTTTGAGACTCATTGTTAGAAGATATAAGAGGACTTCAAATGACATCATCGAGGGAGCCGTGCAATAAAAGATGTTCTTATATACTATTTACAAAATTTGTTTCCTCTATTTCGTGTTACTCACTTCCACTATATATAATTTAGATTATGATGTTTTAATGATGTGATGGGTCTTGCTTCAGAGGGTTAATTTTAAACTACAATGTATATTTATGATTTTATTATCACAACCCCTCTTGCTCTTTTTATTTATTATTGTATATATAATGTTTTGACGATTTTTAAATAAATGACCCATAAAAAATATATTCCTATCCATTGGCTTAGTAATGTATACATCATTGTACACTTGTAGCAGCTTCTCTCCTTCTTTCTGCTCATTTCTGTCCCTCTGAACAGCTTGAGCCCTAAGCTTCTTCCAAGCAGAGATGCCAAGAAGCTCAGCCTGAAGATTCATTTGGAAGTAATCTGGAGCAAATGACGTTGGCAGATCTTCGCATTTTTTTAGACCCATCCTGTAGGATCCACAGACGTTGGATATCGAGATCCTTCGTCGGGAATGCAAATATTGTGCATCTTGAGGATTAGAGCAAGACGGGATGCCACAAAGAAGATAACTTCCTCGAGAATATGGCATTTTCGCTTTACAATACAAACTGAACTAAAAATCAAGTGTAGCAGCTGTGACGTCACAATAAAATAGTCAGCTGTCGCCTTGAAATTGCCTTCGTCGATTCCGACTGCCTTACCTTATTTATATTATCCTTGGGAATGGCGACTCAGTCACTGGTTAAGTAAGAGTGCATTTATGTGTACTTAAGACTAAGAACCTCCCGAGGTGTGAGATAAGGGGCGGCGGCAAATTGACTTGTAGTTAGTGAGCAGGTCAATATGCTACAATACAGATAAAAAAGGTAAATTATAATGCCATCAATAAATTGTCTTGTTTATAGCTCAAACAAACAAATAAAATGGAATGTCATATCTTAGGGAAAGATGGTCTTTTTAGCTGTATATATAATGATTCTCTCACTTAAGTATGCATGAGGTATCCATGACAACCCAATTACCCTCATAAAGAGAGCATTAAAGGCTCTAATTGTCCCGATATTACCAACTATGAGTACATTAGGCATACAAATGAATTTGTTATCGCAAACCCATCAATAAATATAATTTTTTAAATCATATAACATTGACTTCTTTATTATTTCCCATGATTAGAGTGATGATCCATTTATCGACTGATATGATTAAACAAAATAAACATTCACAACTTTCTAAAATATTTTTATTTTTTTATTTATATCAATTGTTGCATTTTATTTACCCTTTTTTAGATAACAAAATATTTATGTTGCCTAATTGGTTCGATAGAATTGCATCCGACTGGATATAAATAAGCATTATAGCGTGTAAGTTAAGTCTATCGAACCTAGGATCTTATCAATAAAGTAGAGCAAAAATGACCATCCCCTCTCGGGAGTATTCGAACCTGCGCCCCCAACATTGAGAGTTGAACACTCCATTGGGACAGCGGCTCGTATTTCAGCCCTCTCAATAAAAATTCCCAATTCATCTGCGACGTCATAGACATGGGCCGGAGATTTGATAAAGTTTATTCCTTCAAATTCTCTCGAATACCTCAAAATACTCATCAAATCAAAAATAAGACGACATCAACGTTTTATATTGAATAAAAAACAATTTTTAATAAGTCATTTTATATTATGGTTTATTCTTTAGACAGTCATTTTGAATTATAATGTTCATTTATGTTTTGTTTTTAACGTAACTGTCTTCAGATTGAGATTTTTAATCTCCTACTTTCTAGAGTATGTATTTTTACACTGTATGGATTTTTAACCTAAAAAAATTAAAGAGAAGTAATAAACATTCATTATTTCTCTGAGTATTAGCAGTTGCTTAATTTAATTAATATTAATAGGTGAATCAGGAAGAGTCGATTTAAAGGATTCAATAATGACGTCATGAATGTAGGCCCATGAAGAAGAGGCAATTTTTCTCTCTATATTCATAATCACTCCTCAAAAGCCGCGAATTTTAGTGATACATAATATCAACTGTATTTTCTCTCCTTTTATATCAACCAATTACGTTTAATAAACACCACTTTGTATCCATATACATACATTATATTTATTATATGTAATTTTTTTTCCTCTTACTCTTTTCCTTCCCATTTTTTTCATTTCATTTTTTATTATGAAATGAGATAATAAAACGACATAAAATACAAAATTGCAATTTTATGAGGGGATTCCCCAACATCTCCCTCACACTTATGTATATATATTTTTTCAAGGCTTACAGTCAAGAAAAGAAAAAGCAGAGAAGATTAAGTATTTATGATGGCGTTTTTATGTATCACTTATTAGTATGCAGAAAGCGAGTAATGCATGTAACTCGGGTATTTTACAATGATACATATATTTACATACGGTCCAACTACAACCAAACATTGCATCTAAAATAAGTGAGGAAAAGGGTTGGAAA
>CP045905.1:3444228-3455273 GCA_013387185.1 Caligus rogercresseyi
ATCTGTTGGATTGGTGCCTGCCCATGTGGTGGGGGCCATGTAAAATAGTACTTTTAAGTTTAGTACAACTTTAGATGATAAATCCAAAAATGACCTTGGTTGCATTCTATCAGTTGCAGAATTTCAGTACAATCTGAGTTTTACATCATATGATTCAGAGCCTGTATTGACCTTAAGAAATCGATTATGAACAAAATAAATGATAATTTGTTTGTTAGATTTGCGTCAAGGTATCCTCTCAAAATTTTACTTTGTCTCTGACGCGTACATAATCCATTATATGCGTCATTTTGTACGCGATATAGCTTTTTAAAGTACATATAACTCTCTACTTATTAAATTGACATGATTTAGTATACCAAATTTACGCTGGTTTAACCCAAGCTTTCATGTTGATATGTTTGGTGTTCTAAAATCGCTATACTTTAAGAGATATAAGCAAATACGTACTCTCCCCCAAACATTGATCTTTTGATATGAGAATAACGATTACCATTTGGTAGGCTGTTTAGTGTACCTGGATAGCCAGAAAAAGGAAGGGAGAAGTGAGGAAAATACTCCCTCCTTCTCTTTCTCTTTCTATCCAGGTAACACTAACAGCAGTTACCAGATGGTAATCGTAATTCTCATATCAAAAGATCAATTTTTGGATTTATGTCATCAAGTTTTACTGAACTTAAAGTACTATTTTACTCTGAAGCGAACAGTCATCTTCTTCAGGCGATGAAGTTAAGTTGATACAAAAAAGCTTGAAATAAGCTAACAATACTCAATCCCTTTCTTGCTTTGTTTTTACTGAAACTTTGTTTGATTAAAAAACATCAAACCACATACTCGGTATAAATGAGATTTCCTTTAAATTAATCATTATTATTGAAGTCTGTGTACGTCCACCATTTGAAATAAATTTGCGGAAAACTAAATTTTACTAAATTTTTTAAAACCTTGACCTCGTTGCACTCCCTCGAATGTTGACACGATTTTGTTCAAACTTTGTATGTCGTCTTCTTTTATCACCACGAAACAGAAAATCCACAATGTTTGCAACATTTCGAACATTTGAAAATAGAACAACCCTATATATATATATATATAATATATATAATATATATATATATCGAAACAATGAGAAGACGTCCAACTCAACATAAACTCTCCATTTAACTCATTCTAATTACCAATCCTAAAAGAACTTATCACAACAAGAACTTTTGGTCAGTGCTTGGAGTAAAAGGGTCTGAACACGAAAAAAATACAACTGTTCATAACGAATTAACAGCATTAACGAGTAATTTAAATAAGTTAACAATAAATTAAGAAGAAAGGTTTTTGATTGAATCTTTACTATAAACAGAGTTGTCGCGGCAAATCTACCATATTAGTATGGGTTTGAATAATATAACCATCGTTAGTATTATAGTACTATATCAAGCAGTGAATTGTTCTCTTTATTTATTCTTTCTCTAATGGGGGCATTTCCCGGTATTAGTGGAGTACTTAAAGTACTCCATTGCATCCAAGCTATCTGATTGGTTGATAACAGCATGATGCATTACCTAAGAGAGCATGATCGTGGGTTCTTTTTATTGATATTACTGGAGTACTCAGTTGTTACCTTCACTTCAAATAAGAACACCTATCTCTCTCATCTCTGTCTCTTTATTTATTGAGGTAATCATTTAATTACGTTTTGCCGCTGCATCAGGGATACAGCATCACAGTCCTTTTGGGATTTGGAACTTTATCGTCTTATACAGTCCACTTCGCTTTACAAGTGTCATATATACACATAAGTTCTCTTAAACAAATTATTATTTCCAAGATCTTAAAAATAAACATAAGTATATTGATACTTAACTAATTCAATCTCTGTCTCAATACAATACATATATAATGTCACCTTTGTTAATTTACTACAACATCTTGTTTAATATCCAATACTATACATTCTATGAATCAAGAAATATATGTTTTTCGTTTTCTTTGGTCGATCTCTTATTAGGAACTGCTTTTTTTTGTTACCACGGCTCTTGTCCTCTAAACAGGAGCTTACATAGTTTAAATATAATAATAATTTGCAATGAGACTTTTCCATCCTACAAGAAACCCCCTGAAACTTTTCTTTGGGGCCCAAGTTTGAATTAATCAACAAAGTAATAAATAAATGTAATCCTTAAGAAGAAAAAAGAAGTTTGTGTGTGTGTGTATTTTGCAGTTCCTTGAAGAAGCAGAAGAAAGTTTCTATCCTTTTTTCTTTTTGTTCTTGTCCGTGGTTAGCTATCCTTTCAATAGTAAAGAGTCTTTTTAGTTCAATGGATGAATAAGTATTCTTCTTTCGTCTCTCCTTTTCTATTCTACAATAGGTCTAATTGAATTCGTCTTTCATTGCGATCTCCCTAAGGATCTCTTATGGTCATTTTTTTTCATTATTGTTAGTATGCCATGTTTGTAATTATGTTCGCTTGCATTAATGCAAAATGAGGTCATTTTTTTTCTTTTGAAGAAAACGTCTATATTTGCTTAGTCCTCCCTACGTTATACGGGGATTGCTGAAGCGTGGTGATGAGATCCATCGCATGCTACGAGCCCTGATGGAGCTGGAAAATTAAAAATGTTTATGCATTTATTTGTACTACTTTGCCGATGAATTATATTTTATATTGTGTAAAAGGTATATCCAGTAAAAAGAAAGCATCTTTGATACGAAAACGAATTATCCTTGCAAAACAAATATTTGCTTGTGTGTCTGATTGTTTATACTTCATAGACTATTGTTAGTGTGTGTGATATAATTTATTATTGTAATTATAAGCAACCAGTGTTGGTAAACCCCTCCCCCAAGTTTTTTTAAAAAAAAACCGACCCAGGTGGATTTTTAAATAAACTCAATTTTTTTCATAAAAATCTAAAAAACGGGCAAAATAGAATATCTCAAAATTTATAGGTTAAATAAAAATATCCTTATATTTACCTAATAAGATAATTGTTTTTCGAATCTGTGGATACCAGACTTGTTGACGTTTGCAAAAAAAAATTGTCGTTCGTCGTTTGGTCGTTCAAACATGATGATTGATTGTTTTCCTTTTTTTAATAATTATCATGATGAAGTTTCTTACGTTTATGTTATATTTTAGCAATTTAAAGGATGATTTGTTTTCTTATTTTTACACATGTTGATTAATACACTCATATGATTAATAAGTTGTACGTCCGTACAAAAAAAAAAATAATGATAACGTTTTTTTAGAAAGGAAATTTTTCCCATCAAAAAGGATTTATAAAAGTTCGTCGTTTGTTTTTCGTTCACCAAACGTTATCGTTCGTTGTTCATCGTCCATTTTAAGATTGAATCGTTCATCGTTCGTCATTCTAAAAAAGTGACGTTTTTAGAAAGGAATTTTTCCTCACGTCATTCTGAAATAAAAATAGATCACATTTTTTTAGAAAGGAAATTTTTCCCATCGAAAAGGATTTTAAAAAGTTCGTCGTTTGTTTGTTGTTTACCAAAGTTATCGTTCATCGTTCATTTTATGATTGAATCGTTCGTTGTTCATCGTTCGTCATTCTAAAAAAAAGTGACGTTTTTTATAAAGGAATCTTTTCCTTTGTCATTCTGAAATAAAAATTGATAACGTTTTTTCAGAAAGGAAATTTTTTGATCAAAAAGGATTTAAAAAGTTACTATATGATTTTTTTAAATCAATAAACATTGAAAATAATGATGATATGATGAAAGTTCAATGTTTACTTTGATTTATAGGCAATACAATCACTTTATAGCTGAGGAGCAGCGGCAGAGGTGAATGCATAGATCCATAAATGTAATGTTGTCATGATAATAAACATAACTCTCTAACTACTGATTCAATTATAATAGGGTCTGTTGACAATAAAAGATTATATTTATCACATACTAAATGTTGAAGAGTGCATGCATTGAATCAAGCTGTTTTGATTTAATGTTCTAACCGAACAACATCCTAAAAGTTTTTATTACACAGTAGGGACAAAAAAAAATGATTTTTTAAACATATGCCAATAGTTGTTTGGCTGTAAATGATTTAAAAATATGTTTATGACTTTTAAAATATAAAAATACTATTTATGGCATCCATTGATCTATGTCTTCCTATGGTTACTCTAAAGACTTTCTTTCTATTAATGTTTATCTAGCAGTAAGTTATGAGGAATGCATTTTCTCAAATATTCCTATTACTATAAACGATTTAAATATTAAATAATTTGCAGTTTTAATGTCATAGCACATAAGATACCCAATGATGTGGCCAATTTATTTACTTTAGTTTGTAGATGTATTTTATATGTACCGGACTCTGCATATAAGAATGCGACCTCCGAGGAGAACGTTGCCATCAGCATCTAGTCTAGTCGCTGCATCCTCGTGGCCTGAGGTCGAAAGGGCGATAGAAAATTTATCCTGTAGTGTCTCAAAATACTCCAAGAGGCAAGGACTCTGTTTAAACGCCGACAAAACACACAAAAGTGCTACTGGGACAACATCGCTCCTCATCATTGTCACCCTTAGAGATCCTTGGTGTCACCATATCTGGTTGTAATAGCTCGAAGTGCACCATGCTAGGGTCGCTGCTGACTTAAGAAGGAGAGTCGGAAACATCCTCCGGCTGGGAGTCTCAATGCCCAGGGGATCTGTCCTGTATATCGTCGCCAAAGCCATTTTGTTATTGGCAAGGCCCAGACTTGTGACTGGTAACTCGACCTGTGCGGCTCCCGACAGAGTCAGGACTGACTCCACAGTCACATCACAATGACGGTGGAGCACAAGTCGCTTTAACGATCTCGCCCGTGTCCTCCTAGGCGTCCGGAGGTCTGATAGAATGAGCATGGCTGACCTCCTCGACAGAGCGGAATCCCAATAATAAACCTGATTGTTGTTCTGCAGTCTGGGATACCTGCTTGGTAGGCGGTCAACCTTCCAAATTCCCCTCTCAGTGATGTCCTATGCACCTCGGACTCCAGGACAAGAAGTGGAATGAACGATCTCAGGAGACCTAATTCTATGGGCTGCACTTCTGTGGCGACAAGGCTTTCAAGGACTTCAAGACATCTCTAATTTTTAATAAATTATTTTTTTATAATTTATTTATCGTTTTATTTACCTGATATATTTATATTTATTTAATTAATTTTATCACTTTCAGTAGCTCTAAAGATAGTGTCATACTGACACCAAATATATCACGTATAGTATGTATATGATAAGCATACTAGCATTCAAATTAGTCCGTCAAAGCCAGGATACTCTTTTCAATAAGGAAGATCAATATGAATCTTTCCCTCTTGGAAGTCGAACCTGAGCCCTCAATATTGAGTCTCATTGATATATTTGCTTATTAAAAGGGAGCATTAAATCCTTTTTGTCTTTACAAAATACAGAAAGAGAGATACAAAAAATATCCAGTTTGACATCGTGTATTTGACACTTAAACAATTATCAACACAGAGTGCGATAACTCAGTGCGTTAAAGTATGTTCAACTCTCAATATTGGGAGTGCAGATTCGATTCCGAGAGGGGAAGGTCAATTGTGTTGGTCAACCTCACTGTTAAGCTGCTAGACTCGATCAAATAATTATAACGCTGTTATTCTTATTTATATTCACAAGGACGCAATTCTATACAACCATTTTTGCAAAAAATATCAACACATCACTGAATATTTTAACTAAATTTTATCTACTTTTTAATTTTCAATGGCCTGTACCCTGCAGTAAACCATAAATGGTTTGCTTATCGAATGTTTGAAAAATTCGGATGGGAATTGCCAACAAGGAGCTGCCAACAATCTTTGCGATATCGAATATGTTTTATTTTTTTATTAATATAATTTACGACAAAAAAATATAAGTACAAAATTACCAAATATCACTTTTAAACAAGATCAACATTTTCTGTACATGAAAATACGAAAATCCAATTAATTTGGAAATGTCAAGTTTATCAAAAATATTAATGCATTATATTCCATATGTATTTCCGTTTAAACGATGTATCGGATATTTATCGAAATTATTAAATATCGCCCCTGCCGTAAGACTAATGATCGCTCGAGCATTTCATTACTCATAATAATAAAGCAATTTTTATGACATCAAAACCATTTTACAAAAAATATAATGGACATAGAATAATAAAAAATAATCGAATACTAAAATGGATAATTGCAGTTACAAATTGATTTTGTACATGCCGTTGAAAAATGCTGATCATGTTAGTGTCAAGAATAAGATATACAGAGAGAGAGAGGGATTAATCTGTGATATAGTGCGTTAGCTCAGTTGTAGTATGCTCTCAATGTGCAAGGGTGCAAGTTCGACTCCGAGTGGGGACCAACAATTTTGGACGACATATTTTTCAAAATATCCTATGTTGGATAAAGTAATAAGCAAGAAAAGAAAAAAAGCGGGAGGAGTATTCAGGATCGATAGTTGTTTTCATGGCGTATGCGTAAAGAAAATAGTGGAGATCAAAGTCAATACTGTTTTACTATGAAATCCCATAGCTTTTAATCAGATTTGTTTATCCATGGTTTTTTTTTCTTCTCACTAAAGATTATATAAAATCAAACACGCTACCTCAATTATAGTTCGATAAAATGCAAAGACACTATTATTGAAAGTATTTAACAAATAATGTGGTTTCCTGATCACATCTGCTCTTAATTATTTCTATTTGGCTCAAAGAATATACATAAATAATGATAAAGATAAAAGAATATACCATACCTTCATATAAAATTATATCAAATAAACAACCTCTTCTTTATCGCCTAACAAACTATGAGGTTTATATATAATCCTGCTAGAAGACGAATTTTTGGCATCAGCTTTCTTCTTCATCCACGGGATGATGACTGTGCCCAAAACCAAGTAGTAGCTGTCTGCACCCACCCTCTCCTTGGGTTCAAAAAAGGAGGAGGGGCTAAACACTTCCGTTGCTCTCAACAATACCCAGGGTCACGATATTAGCCGGGAACTGTGATGTAAATACTTGAGGTACCTCTGACCTCTCACTGCTGTCCACTTATTATTACGAGTGTTGTACATCTTGTCTAAGGTTCAAATTTTTTCGTCACTGAAGAACACGACTCTGTTACCATTAGATTTCAAATTGTTCGAAGGCTGGGTCACCGTTCTTCACTTATTTCTCTATCATGGACGGGTTAGAATGTATCTATTGTAAAATTTGTAATTCTTGCGGCGTGCTTGATTGCTCACCCTATGGTCTTGTGATTGACATTGCGTTTCTTGACAAGTACGGTCATTAGTATCCCGGCTGAGGCCTTAATGGATATCTTCCAGCCAGTCAGGAAAGTGAGAGAGCGGAATTGGTCACTTCTAGGGGCATGGGCCTTCCTCCCATCGATTGATGACGTCGTAGACAGTGGCCTTTGGGTAGCCCAGACTCTTGATGATATCCGCAGTTTGTTGCCATATGGCCCATTTCGATTAACGTCGCTCTTCTCTTTAATTCCATAATCAAAACTCAATTGTTTACCATAAGTATACTTTGTTTGAAAGAAGAGACGCAAACCTTCAAATGAGACCCATAACAATCTCGTGTGATATCTCAATCTCAAGTTATTACCTCCGCCGAAGGAGGTATTGTTTTCACTGGCGTTGGTTTGTTTGTCAGCAGGATAACTCAAAAAGTACGGAACGGATTCGGATGAAACTTTGTGGAGTTGCTGGAAATTGCACAGTGATTAAATTTTGGCATCTCTGAGTGCAGAATTAAGATGCAAACGAGCTAAATACTAATAAATATTTCAAGTTAGCCTACTCTGCCAATAGACGTCGTTGTCCTGTGAAATCGGTGCCGGAAGCGTCTTCCTCTCGGAATTTCCGTCGAGGACACCCTCCCCCGTCCCTCTACGCCGCCCAAGTCATGAAAAATCCACCTCAGAAGGCTCATAAGGACCCCGTGACGGCGGAGGTTTACACTCTCTGAGTGTATATATGCCTCTAGTTAGGGTTTAAAATTAGTCCGGATATATTACCCAACGTTGTATATATATATATATATATATATATATATATATATATATATATATAATATATATATATATATATATATATATTATATATATATATATATATATATACCTATATTTGCTCCTATTTCATGTTATCATTCCAACATATTGAAACATCAAAGAAAAATTACGTCTTCTTTTTTATTCATTATATATTATATTAAGTTTATAAATGTTCTTTGTACTATTCAAACATTTACATATGATATTAAGATGTATATGTAATGGTTTTAAGGATGGACGTAAACGGATACCTCTCTATGTGAATCGGTGGTGCTATAGTTGTGAGAGCCGAAGTGCATTGTTTATACCAATTTGTTCTGTTGTCCATAAAAAATATTTTCCATTCTTCATTTATCGAATAAGAACGGGATAATAACTCCAAGATTGGAAGAGCCATCGCGGCTATACTAAGTATAAATTTCAGGTAACTTTTATTTTGACAATTTCTAAGGGACAACTTTTTTGCCCATGCAAACCACAATAAACGATTTTTTTCTGCTATATAATAATTTGTAGAGCCTTTTTCCTCAAACTATTCACCCGTCAAAATAGATGTAATCAAATAATTAGTTTTTATTTTGATATTGTGTTTATATATTGTGTGCTTCACTTATTGTTTTTTATGCTCATTGACAGGAAGCCTGCAATGCAAATAAACCGTTTATATCAAATTGTGTATTGCAACAAAGAAAAAAAAGCTGATAAAGAGCTTGTTTATGTTCCATAATATATTAATACTTTAATGCAAGGTCTGTATAATAAGGTCTGGGCAATACAAAAACAAACATGTAGTGTGACTACTCAATGACGTCACTAAAGAACGAATATATATATATATATATAATATCTCTTATATATATATATATATATATATATATATTATATATATATATATATATATGTGTGTGTGTTTGTGTGTGTGTGTATAAATAAAAATATATATATATATATGTAGCAATATAAATTATGCAATATCAATATAAATTATATAAATATATATATTCGTTTTCCAGTGAGGTCATTGAGTAGTTCTACTGCTAGGATTACATGTGTGTCTTTGTATTGCCCAGACCTTATTATACAGACCTTGCTTCAATGTATGCTGTGTAAATTCGATGTAAAAAGTATTAAATAGTATATAAGTATTACTTAATAGTATATAAGTATATAATACCTTTGGGGATCATAGATTTTCTAAGGAATACAATATTGGTTATCATCCGTAATTGAAAACTTTAATTCGATTGTGTAGAAGAAGCTTTCCAATTTTTACTTTAGAAGATAAGCAGTTACATAACTACTTAATATTTCTTTGTAATATACACTTTATATGGTTAAATCATATATTGATTACGTAAAATATATTCATAAGTCGTTAAGAGAAAATATCATTATCAGAAAGTCATTTTTTTGCACATATGAATACATTTGGTCTTTGTTTCCTTAAATAGTTCGGTACTGATTACAAGAGACGTAAGGATGTACCAACCAATCTGTCTGGAGGAGTTCTGAGGAATTATTTTCTTTACATCGGCTTGTTATCTAGCAATATCAATAAAAATTCCATGAATTGGTTCCAGTGGTTGGTCCACTGGGGAGATCACATATATAACTCCTACCATCTATATTGTACAGTTTACAACATTTTTTAAGCCTTATTTTCAAAATAATATCCATATCTTAAGTGATTTAGTTCGAATGAAGAATTTTAATTTTACTATTTCTTTATTTGTACATATTTTCCAGGAGTTAGAATTTGAAAGTTCAACGTTTAATAATGTATTATTACGTAAATGATCCTGTGTTAGTAAGTTTATGTATGTGATATATATATATATATAATTTTGTATGGGTTGTAGTTTAAACTCCTCTTCATAATATACATTCGAAGTATTATGATAATGATTGCAACAAGTTTATACAAACATTTCAAAAGTATACCTTATTTTTACCTCATAAATAACCTGTCTTGCATTCAACATTTTTAAATAAGATTTTTTTGCTCTTCATTTTTTATTACATCAAGATATAAGTTTTTTTAAAGTTATTCATGAGAAAAGAATGCGCCCGAATGAGTTTGCCCTTTTTGTGGCTCCTTGGGACCTCCTCCCTTATTGTGTGTGCATTTAATGCTCTCTACTTTAAAAAGCCTACAGAACACATTATTGAACTCTTTAAAGGGTAATAAATATGTATGTACGAACGCAATTTTTACATTTTTGTATATATGGCCCATCGACCTATATAATAACTGTATGTAGACTCAACAGAGAAGATGCTTAATGAGCTCTGTAATATAAAATGGCGGCTCCACTTGGTGAAATAATTAGATTGTCTGGGAAATAGAAGATCGGAAATCCTGCAATGAATGTACAGTGATGTCATTCTATGTCATTAAAAAAATAGTCCTTTAAAATGACGTCCGATGGTATTATTTGTGTCACCTCTCCCTTTTTATATTCCATATTTTGACTTTGACTGCTAAATGACCTTCCTTTTCTTCTTTATTACGTTAGTTGCTGATTCAGACATAGATCTTCCCTATTTTTATTTAGTCTATTGTGTATCCAGTTATTTGCTAGGTCGGCACATTTTTGCATTATAACTAATAAATCTATATAAGATTATTTAACAGAGGGCTTATAAATATCTCTCCCCTTCTGAGGGGGTACCGAACTGCGATCTCAATATTCATAGGGATTTTTGTTATCGTTAGGAAATCTGTGTCTAGAAAAGATGACAGAGGCAATTACTGTGTTTCCCTAACATAGAGTGGGAAATTTAATTAGAAGTATGTCCATTTTATGGACCTAATAACGATGATCTCCTATTTTATCATAAAAATAATTGGCAGCTTCAACTAAAAATGATAGAACCTTGGCCTTATCTTATTGATGAGAGATTTTAATATATCTCTCGATCAAGAAAAAATATAGGTATATCTTTGATTATGTTTGTATACATAGAAA
>CP045905.1:3455373-3478171 GCA_013387185.1 Caligus rogercresseyi
CCCATATAATCCATTCTGCAATGGCATTTTGTTTTTATTTGTATTTTATTTATTTTATATTTTTTATATGATTGTATAATTTTATTATTTTTTTATGATTTTAAACTAGTTACAAATGTAACTAATATGCCCAAATGGCAAGAAATATACTCGATTACACACCCACCACTGACAAAGGCCCGCACAACATCAGGTGTCGGTGTGAGGTAATGCTCTTGCATGAGTGACTGAGGCTCTCTAGTTTGGTATTTATTATTTTGTAGTTTGTAAATATGAGGCCTTACACAATCTTGTTGGAATATCCACCCCGTACAATAGTTGGCATGACCCCAGGGGAAGACAGTGTCCCTCAAGATCTCCACGTATGTAGGTGATGCTGTTCAGCTTCATCTTCTCCTCCAAGAAGATAAAGCTATGCACTGTCCCCCATCAGAGGCCACGACTGCCAAGATCTGCAAGTTTGCCACTCTCTCGTCTTCTTACCCACATGACGTATATCATCAGGACATAATTGGGTTGGGTACTAGGAAGAATCCACCAAAGAAAATGGGGTTTCATCCTAGAAGATTAGTACAGTCTCCTTTGGCTTATATTTCATCATGCAGAACAACTTCTTGGCCACCTCCAACCTTTTTTCCTTGTCCTTTTTCTCAAGAATTATCTTGAAGTCCTTTTATAGACCTTTAGGTTGAGTCTGGACACACACAAAACGGTCCATGTGGCGTTTGATACGTCAAACTCCCTGGCCAGTCCGGACACGGTGGTTTTACCCTCTTTTCTCGGCAATGGTGTCTTGAACAAATCCACAAGCACGCAAGTCCTTACAGTCTTCTTCCAGATCCTCCTAGCGATATCTGCAGTGCTTCTGTTAATGAACCGCAAGAGCAATTTTGCAGGTACAGCCCTATGTGCTTGCAATTTGGCCAATGGTTTGTCCATGTGAGCATGGAGTTTCAAAATGCCACTCGGTACTTACTTTCTTTGTGAGCCGGGAGAATAACTCATTTTATACATTTTTAAGGCTCTGTTTTCGACGCTGTGTATTGTCCATATTCATTACAAAATATTAAGCTGCTATCAAATCAAAGGATTGGACTCAACCGGAAAACTGCAAACTTCGAAGATGAATAGTTTTAGCGCGCACTTCTGTGTATATATTTATCAAATTAAAAAGCTTCAAGTCTTTTTCTTTACTAAATGTTTATGTCTTCTTTGTAACACTATAGCTCTGAAAGGGTTCTCTTGGGAGGAAGCAAGGCATTGATCGTGTAAATGTCCTAATTTATGACTACCATTAGCTATAAATTTCAAGTCAACTTAATATCAGGAAGTGTCAGGGATTGATAATTTATAGTAGGAAAGAGACTTTGACCCTTTTTGCTACAAACAACACTAATAAATGCATCATCTATAATGATACAAAAATAAAGATGCCAGCATAAAACATGTAAGAAAAAAATGAACGAAGGGGCGTCTCTCGTTGCATTGTCATGACAGAACCGCTGTGAAGAAAGGGATTTTTATATTTTTACATACAAGCTCTCTAATACCTATTTGTAGAATCATGCCTATCGGATGAACAGCAACTAGTGATGTTCTGTGATGGTCATTTTTCCTTAGAAGACAACAAAGTTGATTTTATATTACATTATATCATGTGTCAGATATCAACATTGCACACATTAAATTATAACTAATTTTAATGGAAAAAATAGATTTGAATCCAATGTATGTATGATGTCCTTATAATCAAAGATAAATCAAGGTACTATTATATATAAATTACAAATGCCAACGAATATTACATTATATCAATCGTATATCTTTTTCCTAATTGACAAGCGCACATCGCATAAAACAAGAACTATTCAATTACTTGTTTTAGGAGTTCATTTTTTTTCTTTTAATATTTTATTAATATTAAGTGGTAGGAAAACACTAGCAAATCAATTAATAGCTTTTTTGATATGTGTTAAAAACAACCGTTGAGACGGTTAAAAAATAATAACTATCAGGTTGAAATATGTCAATATACAGAAACAGCTATGCCATATACCTAAGATACTTAATAAATATGAGATTTAACTTGAATAAATAATGGCAAAAAAATCATAATAATATTAAATGATATTTTTTTTTTGAAATAAACAATGAGATTTACATCGGTCTCCTATACTTCATTGCAAGTTTTCCAATATATATACATTTGTTGGGTCTTCTTTGTCCATCCAATAAACACATTTTCTACATACAACACTTTACTTCCATTTATAGATCATTTGCTCTACATTAATTTATAAATTTTTATAGACATAAATACCCTTGAAAAAATATATTATAACTTTACTCAATACTTAAGTTTTTAATTAGTATTTAAAGATAAAATATTTTTGGTGGATGACGAAGGTGTAAATGCGAATTCATGCTAATTTGTTTTACAAATCTATTTGTTGAGTTTAGGCAAACATTATTATTAAGTTGATTGAAAACACTACACTTTTTACATTTTTAATGATGCATATATGTTTATGAAAACTCACAAAATCCAATCTATGTTTGGTTAAATCTTTTTACCCTATCACGCATTTTTATATAGAAGGTTGTATTTTATGTGCCTTTGGTCTAAGTGTTTATCATAAAAGTACTTAAACGTTTTTTATTGGTACTCCGTCAAAAGTTTTAAAATCAACTCATTATAGAAAGTTATCGAATGTGTGTTTATTCAAGTATTTATTCTCCTAAAGCTATATCAAACATTTATCCATAGATTAATATATTTGCCATTTATAAGTATGAAGATGATTTAATGTTTGAATCACTTGTGTGGTTTGGTAATAGCAGTTTTCTATTAGGATTTTTTGCATTCTTCACGCAACAAAGCACTATCAGTTTGTTTAAACATCCGAACATCGGAAAGAAAATCAACAACAGTCCGCCATGATGGATCCTAACATCAATCAAAACAACGGATCAATACACTTTTAATATGCTCATGCTGAAGTAGATTTTTAGTTTTATATTTGTAAACATATATTAACACCATTCTTGTGTTAGTGATAACCTTTCTTCAATATGTATTCATTGAAATATATTCGCTTTCCCATTATAAGTTTTCCATTCATTGCCCGAAAAATGAATTTTTCCTTTCACAAATATTAGAACATCTTATTTATTGGATAACTTTCAACATATACCCCTGGAAATATACAGATATACCGCTTGTAAAATCCAATAGTTATAATAAAAACTTAACTAATGGCTTGGAACGTGCTTCATCTCTTAAGAAAAAAAGCTTTTAGGGATATTTTTTATCTTTATAAGGATGTCGTAAAGAAAGGCATTTGAAATATTTATTTGGAAGATGTAAATAACATGGGTCTTGATGCTTTCTACACATAAATCCTTCGTCAAAATATTATTCAAATTGAAAAAAAAGCTTTCTCTTTGAAATAGATTTCATGATATTTTAATGACATTTTGACATTAATATCTAATTATTTATACTTTGTATAAATACAACTACAAATGTTACTGTTCAGTTAGAAAATATTAGCTGGTCTAATATATATATAAATACAAAAATTGGGGGTGCAGGTTCGAATACTCCCGAGAGGGGATGTCAACTTTGGTCTACCTCCTCATTGATAAGATCCTAGCTCGTTAGGTGGATTTAATGCTAATATGCTTATTTATATTCTGTCGGAAGCTGCAATTCTATCGAACCATAAAGGCACCAAAAAAAATAAGACATAATAAATAGTGAAGCGTAAAATTTAAACAAAGCACTAAAAGTTATTTGGAAAACGCTAAACGAACAATAAACATGGACAAGATGTGAGCGATTGTGGTCGAGTATTCCAGCAACCTCTCGTGCTTCCCTCATACTGTGGGCATATTTGAGTTCTGGGGATATTCCAAGCTCTAGCTACCTCATAAACAAATGTCAGTAGTGGTATTGATCCAGAAATGTGGCCAGCCGCTCTATATACTTCATATATGCAATGGCCGTTTTTGGCTTGGGATCCTCCAACTCCATAATGCAGTCATCGCTACTGGATTCCTATCGCCAGAAGATCAATAATTACTCTGGAATGCCATCTGGAAACATATATTACCGGGATTGTATTCATCATTATTTTATGAATACTTGATATAAAGAATGTGACAATTTTTTTTTGTTAATGTTTAAAAATTGTTATACACCCTGATTTTTGATTTTTTTCTTGGCCAACAGGCGTAACTATATTTCATAGTGAACAAAAATTTCAATTAAAAAAATATAACAAAATATACAAGTAGAACAATAAAAATACATTGCAGAATACTGGTAAAAATAATTAAAAAGATTGTAAATCTTTGGTATATAACTTAACAATAGGTAAAATCGTTGCTACGTCAGGGTCCTCCGACGATCTCTTCGCGTATATAATTTGTTGTACTTTTGTGATGATGGCATAGACTTTGGATTTCTCTTCTCTGCGGTAGAAGGATAAAAAATCTTCCCTTCCGATTTCTGCTCCGAATTTCTCCTTGAGAGTTTCTGAGACAGAGTAAAGATTTCTCGAAGCGAAGTGCAACTCCAAAAGATGTGATCTGTCGCTTCAGTGCATTCCTTGCAAAAGCGACAAATACTCCTCTGCCCTTGGAAGAACTTGTCTCTCACCTCCAGAGTTCCCGAGAGGAGATGGTATTTCAACCATTTTTCTGGCGCGGAAAGATACGTGTTTTTAACCGCTTTGATACTATCTTGTGCTTCTCTTTGGATACTTCCTATTTAAGTAATTTTTAAATTGGCTCATTGCATCTGTTTTAAAGCTTTTCTCTATGTCAGCCGTAGAAGCGGCTGATACTTTCATTTTGAATGGTATTAAGGGTCTCTGGATAATTTCATTTTGGCAGAGGATCGTTTTTAATTTGTTATCTGCCATTTTGTCGATAAGGGAGGATGGCCAACACAAATCAGCTGCTACGTCACCAGATACTATGTGTAATCGAGTATATTTTGCCATTGGGCATATTAGTTACATTTGTAACTAGTCTAAAATAAATAAATAAAAACAGTAAAAAAAAATGTTTCAAAGAAAAACTAAGAACAAATAAAATAAAATATGGCATGGATTATGTGAGCACGCTGCGTCCAATGGCCCTAGCTGCGGTCATTGCAGTGTGAAGGGTCGTGGCCGACCTCAAAGCCTTATACATGTTCCACGCCGATATTGCGTGGCATGCAAAGGTAGCCGTCTCTCTTCCGAGTGGATACGCTACTGGAGTGGTGGACCTCATGGGCCTCCTCGGGATGGGGAAGACAAAGTCACCAACCGGGTTCCTGGCACCGCCGCCACCGTTGTTGGAGTACAAGCATTTCCAGGTCTCCAGGGCTAATGCCTTGGCGGCCACCTCGTTGAGGGAGGGAAGGCCTGCTCTCTCAAGGAGGTCTCCGACGTGTATGTGATCCCGTCTTTTATATCCAATGATGCTCCTGGCGGCGTCATTTATGCCGACCTGTATCGCTCTGTGTGCGGAATTTGGCCCCTTGCACTCATTGTCGAGTCTAGGAATGGTCACAGCCGCGGTGGCGTAAGAGATTTTGCCAATTATCAATCCCTTGGCCAGCTGCCGTAGGTATTTCCTCTTTGGTAAGTGCACTGCAAGCTAGAAATGAGTGCGGCCCGCTTTGCTGCTGCCTTTGCGACGTTGATGTTGTGGGGTGCTGTAGTGAAGCCGGTATCAAATTTCACCCCAAGAAACTCAATTTCGTCAGATGGGTGCACCTCAACGCCCCCAACGGTGACGGCGAAGACTGCACATCCTTTTTTTTGACGTTTCCCCCGATCATGAGCTGAGTTTTGTGGCGTTAAGGACAAGTGTTCCCCCCCCCGCGAATCTGGAGAAAGCGTCTGCAAAGCAAGCTGCACTCATTTCTAGGCTTGCCGTGCACTTACCAAGAGGAAAATACCTACGGCAGCTGGCCAAGGGATTGATAATTGGCAAAATCTCTTACGCCAATTACTCAAGAGAGTCACCAACGGCCCAGAGGAAGAAGTCGTCTGCATAGCCACTATTGTCTTCGTTGCCGACCCCAACGTAGGAGGCGACGTTCGCGACCAGACAAGGTAGAGAATGGGTCCCAGAATGGAGCCTTGTCTCACTCCGTATTCGACTGGTAAGAATTCAGATTCGTTGCCGTTTCACACCACACGCTGGTAACCGCCAGTGAGGTATGAATGGAACCACTTAAACTGTGTGCCAGCAATCCCAAGCTTCCCAAGCTTTGGTAAAAGCTGCAGCTGGTTGACAGTGTCAAAGGCAGCAGAAAGGTCAAATCCGAGGACTCTGGCAACCTTTTCCCTCTGCTCAGTCCAGCCACTTTGCATGTGCGGTGGCCAGCGCGGCCGTGGTTGAGCAGCCTTTCCTGAATCCAAACTGGGTGTTTGGAAGAGCCTCCGTCTTGGCTAAGTGGTCCTCGAAGTCGGATTTTACAATGGTCTCCAGGACCTTGGAGAGAGCCGGGAGGATGCAGATTGGCCTGCACATTCGACATCTTGAGTGTGGTCGGAACGGTTCCTGAGGCCAGCGATCAATTCACTAGATGAGCGATTGGTCTGGCAAGCACTTAGCCTTTCTTTAGAACCGAGACGGGTATCCCGTCGACACCCAGGGCCTCAGTTGCCCTCATCCCTTTGATGACCTCGCAATCTTTCCGTCCCCCGCAAATGAGAAGGAGAACGGCGCCCACGACGACGAAGGGGGCTGCGAGGGAGGAAGGCCTTCCCTGAGGTTTTTTTTACTTTGTCAATGTAAAATTCATTCATCGCAGTTGCCGTCTCTGCACCGTTTAACGTGGGGATTCCACTCACCTCGACAAGAAGCTGGGAGGGGAGCACTTGACTTGCTGATAGCCTCATTTGTGAGGCGCCAGAGGACCTTAAGATCATTGCGGCTCTTGTGTAGCTTGTTGACATTCGTGCGCACCCCATTGTGTTTTACCATGGATAGACAATTGTTTGCGAATTCGCCGGTATTCACTACCTGTGGCTTTGTCTCTTTCTCTCATGAGTTTGAGTGTGTCCGGCGCTACATGAGATTCTTTACCCGTCTTAACTTTGATGGTATTGATAGGGGCAACCTCGTCGAGGGCAACCGTGATGCCTTCAAGGAGGAATCGATGGAATTTTTCGACATTCTCTATGCCAGGGGTCACCAACACGTCGCCCGCGAGGCGCCATGGCGCCCTCGTAGACTACTTGAGTCGCCCGCAAAGGCATTCTCAAAATAGTATACTTAACTAAAGTTATCATGTCCATTAGTTTTGTATAGTTGTGTGACTGAATGTATTATATTTTCCGTTATGTCTTTGTTATTGTCAATTTGTGACATCAAACCTCCACAAGTTTGTGACAGTTCAGGCTGGTTCAGAACAGTGCCTTAGAGTAGGAGAGTCTGGACGACCGACTGATGAGTCATAACAAACAGCTGACTAACTTTCATAACAAAACAGATTTCTTATAATAAATTAGTAGGTATTTCTGACAGACATTACTGGAAAACTGAACATCTGAACCGTGCACTGCAGGGGAGAGGAAAGACTGTTGCAGACATGATGAGTGCTTTAAATGCGTTTAAATCCCAGATGAACATTTTTTCTGCGCATTTACAGAGGAAAAAGGTCCTGCATTTCCCCTCTTTGCAGATGGTGCTGAAAGACAATGCTCTGCGTCTGAGAGTTTTGGCAAAGTTTTTGAGAAGTACTCTCAAGTCATAAACAGGTTAGGGTAAGAGTTTGAAAGTCGGTTTTGTGACATTGATAAGCTGGAGCCATGTGTGTCGTTCATTTCAAATCCTTTTATGAACGTGGACACAACGTGCATTGCTGAGCAACTAGTGAAATGCTTAGTTTGGATGCTGGGCAGGTGGAAATGGAAATAGTGACTTTACAAAATGACATCCACCTCAAGGCCCATAAGGCTACAGAAAACTTCTGGGGCCTTGTTGATATATAAAGGTTTAGTGGTATATGCACAGCAGCTATGAAGGTGGCTAGCCTGTTTGGTTCAACTTACCTTTGTGAATCAGCCTTTTCTGACATGAATTACATCAAAAATAGACACAGAACAAGGCTCACAGATACACATTTGCAAGATTCACTCAGAATTGCAGTTTCAAGTTATACCCAGATTACAATGCACTGGTGGCCAGCATGCAATGTCAGGCCTCCAATTAAAATGTATTTCTGAAGATTGTAAGATATTTCAAAAATATAAATAGTTTAGTTTTGTTGTATAACTGTGATGGTTAATTCAATTCTGTAAAAGATCAGTAAAATGCCATTTGTTTGTGTGCATAAGTAATAGGCCTATGTCACACATGTTAAGATACTAACCTATAATTTTGTTTTAATGTAAATGGTGCATTGTCATCCATGATTTCAGTTCCTTTTGCAAATCTAAGGAGTTGTTTGAAATGTTTAGAAAAAAAACAATTTTTCTTCTTCCTTTTAAAGTCATTATTGATGATTATTGTGAATTTTTTATTATGAAAATAATCTAAAGCAGGCGAATATCACTGATTAGTATTAATGACATACAGGTAAGCCGAGTAAATTTGTTATATCAGACGCATCAAATTGGTAGCCCTTCACATGAATCCACACCCAAGAAGTAGTCCTCAGTTAAAAAAGGTTGGTGACCCTGCTCTATGCTATAGATAGACGTCCCGGTCGTTTTTGAAGGGCGGACTCTAGTTCACTTTACCAAATTGCTTTTAAAGTTCCGTCGTTTGATTGATTGGTCCCGCTCCTCTCTCTTGGGACCAATATTTTTCGACAATCTTCCGATCACCGCCCCGGTGATCGGAAGTGGGATGGACAATTCAGCGCCGCCGACTCAGCGCCGCCGATTCAGCACCGCGCCGATTCAGCGCCAGCCAATTCAGCGACGGCCGATTCAGCGCCAGCCAATTCAGCGCCGGCTGATTCAGCGCCAGCCAATTCAGCACCAGCCAATTCAGCGACGGCCGATTCAGCGCCAGCCTCAATGACTTTGATTTTAGAAAAATCAGACCTTTTTTCAAAGAAAATTATGTTTTCTGTAGCAGTACAATTGGTCAAACCTGGAACAAGATAATTGTCTTGCAGAAGTATTCAACAGCAATATGGTATTGGGGTTTCAAACCCACCTACATTGTAAAAATACGAGTAAAAAAAACCTCAAATGCCATTTGTGCCCATTGGGTCCTCGGTCCCGCCAGCCGCAACAATGGGTATTGGGGTTTCAAACCCATCGCAATTGTAAACAATACGAGTAAGAAACCCCTCAAATGTCATTTTGTGCCCATTGGTCCTCGGGTCCCGCCAGCCGCAACAATGGGGTATTGGGTTTTCAAACCTTTCGCCAACTGTAAAAATACGATTAAGGACCCCTCAAATACCATTTTGTGCCCCTTGGGTCCTCGGGTCCCGCCAGCCGTAACAATGGGGTGTTGGGGTTTCAAACCCTTCGCCACTTGTAAAATACGAGTAAGGAACCCTCAAATGCCATTTTGTGCACCTTGGACCTTCGGTTCCGCCAGCCGTAACAATGGATATTGGGGTTTCAAACCCTTCGCCACTTGTAAAATACGAGTAAGGAACCCCTCAAATGCCATTTTGTGCACCTTGGGCCCTCGGGTTCCGCCAGCCGGAACAATGTGGTCTTGGGGTTTCAAACCCTTCGCCACTTGTTAAAATACGAGAAAGGAACCCCTCAAATGCCATTTTAGGCACCTTGGGTCCTCGGGTTCCGCCAGCCACAACAATGGGGTGTTGGGTTTTCAAACCCATCGCAAATTGTAAAAATACGAGTAAGGAACCCCTCAAATTCTATTTTGAGTACCTTGAGTCCTCGGGTCCCGCCGGCCACAACAATTGTGTATTGGGGTTTCAAACCCATCGTAAATTTTAAAAATACGAGTAAGGAACCCCTCAAATGCCATTTTGCTCACCTTAAGTTCTCGGGTCCCGCCAGCCGCAACAATGTGGTATTGGGGTTTCAAACCCATCGCAAATTAAAAATACGAGTAAGGAACCCCTCAAATGCAATTTTATGCACCTTAAGTTCTCGGGTCCTGCCAGCTACAAAATGGGGTATTGCAGTTTTCAATCTTCCGCCTATTGTAAAAATACAATAAGGAACTCCTCAAATGCCAACTGCAACCTTGGAATACCGGGTTTGTTTTAAAATCCACCAACAATGGGGCTCCCGAGCTGTTTGTTTATTTTGATAAGTTCAAGCTCTTCACGCCAGGGGTACTAGGAGTTGGTTCAATTTCCATTGTTATTATAAGTATTTGATCAATTATAATAACGTCAATGACTTTTTAAAGCCGAGTTTCTTGTTGATAAGATAATCTTATCAAAAGACTTAAAAGTATTAAGTAACTAAAACTCATATTAGAACCGGATCCAAGTGGGGTATATCTTCCCAAATGGGGATTTTGAAACATTGAGGGAGGGGGTCGCGACGTGATTATCTCAAATGACTTACTCAGTTGTCAATTTTTTTTTAAAGTTTGGGAACCTTTGGTTTAGAAAAGTAATGCCATTGAGAAGCTATAGCATCGTGTGGAGCCTGTTATTGCAAAAGGAGGAAGTTGGATTGAATTAACATGAAAGGAAAGTAACTAAATCTTGTTTGGCATAAAAAGTCAATTAGAGAGTCTTGATAATAATCAAGTCAATCTGGATACGGCACACCTGCGTTCTTGCTCGTTCCAGATTACAGGTTGTAGATTTCCATATGCGACCATGACGATGATAAAATTCAACTGAAATAATTTCTTATATGTTGGCTGTCTGCTAAAAAATCAGCTGTGCGGATCGGAGGACGTCATCCTAATTGCAGGGTGTCCTGCAAAACCGCCACATTAGATCTTACCACTCTGTTCAATTTTCTTCTCTTAAACCATAGAATGTTTTGCAAGTGGCGAGTTCAAAATATTTATTTGTTTATTTATTTTTGTTTAAAAACTTCAAAATTTTTGTGTGATTTTAAACATGGACTTAAATCTAAACCCACAAAAAGTGCAAAAATCCTCAATAAAAGAAAATGTGATTACTTTATGTAGATATAAATATAATGCAGTTTAACTTTATTAATAAGTCAAGAAAAATCTTTTTGTTAAATTATGTAAAAAGCACGCAACATTGTTCACAAAAAAAGTATTTAATAGAGGTGAGCGACCATAATTGGCGAAGGGTTTAAAACCCCAATACCCCATTTTTGTGGCTGGCGAACCCGAGGACCCAAGGTGCATAAAATGGCATTTGAGGGTTCCTTTCTCGTATTTTTACAAGTGGCGAAGGGTTTGAAACCCCAATACCCCATTGTTCCGGCTGGCGGAACCCGAGGGCCCAGGTGCACAAAATGGCGTTTGAGGGGTTCCTTACTCGTATTTTTACAATTGCGATGGGTTTGAAACCCCAACACCCGATTGTTACGGCTGGCGGAACCCGAAGCCCAAGGTGCACAAAATGGCATTTGAGGGGTTCCTTACTCGTATTTTTACAAGTGGCGAAGGGTTTGAAGCCCCAATACCCCATTGTTCCGGCTGGCGGAACCCGAGGGCCCAAGGTGCACAAAATGGCATTTGAGGGTTCCTTACTCGTATTTTTACAAGTGGCGAAGGGTTTGAAGCCCCAATACCCCATTGTTACGGCTGGCGGAACCCGAAGGCCCAAGGTGCACAAAATGGCATCTGAGGGGTTCCTTACTCGTATTTTTACAATTTGCGATGGGTTTGAAACCCCAATACCCCATTGTTCCGGCTGGCGGAACCCGAGGCCCAAGGTGCACACAATGGCATTTGAGGGTTTTTTACTCGTATTTTTACCAATGTAGGTGGGTTTGAAACCAAATACCCCATTGTTGTTGAACTTCTGCAAACAATTATCTTTTGCCAAGTTTGACCAATTGTACTCCTAAAGAAAACATAATTTTCTGTGAAAAAGGTCTGAATTTTTTAAATCAAAGTCATTGAGACTGGCGCTGAATCAGCCGGCGCTGAATTGGCTGGTGCTGAATCAGCTGGCGCTGAATCGGACGGCGCTGAATCGGACGGCGCTGAATCGCCGGTGCTGAATCGGCCGGCGCTGAATCGGCGGTGCTGAATCGGCGGTGCTGATCGGCGGCGCTGAATTGTACCGTACCCATCGGAAGTGGCGTCCTCTAGAACCTTGACACTGCAGTCTAAACCGCGGAGTAGACGTGATCGAGGCAAGATGTTCGGTGTTCACCCTCAAACTTACCATAGGACTTCTGTTTCTTTTTTTTTTCTTCACTCAAGTAGTGAGCTTTAGGTTCGGATATTTCTTTATGTGGCTCTCCCTATTGTAGGGTTAACCGAAACAGGTGAATCACAGTCGTAATTATGTATGTGTTCCAGACAACGATTTTGCCCCACAGCACAAAGAATTGACACGAACGAGTTATCTTTTGACTATTTGCTCAATATTCTTGCCGTTGAGCATTTCTCCTGATCCATGAGCCTAGTATCTTATACTTTCAGATTCTTGGAAGCTCGGCCAACCTTTCGCAATCACCCCATTGTATTTGCTGATAAACTAACATCTTCTTACAGAAAAGGAGGCTGCTTCTGTTCCATAATTGTGGTTGTTTTGGAGCCAGCGAGAATGACTCCTACTATCCTTATTACAAAGTCCCCGAACCCCTTCCGAAACAAGGTCTGAATAATATATTGATGAGATAATGAATCGAACGCCTTAGCAAATCAATCGCAATTATAGATGATTATATTATAGGTTTCAGTAAACTTCGCAATCACCCCATTGTATTTGCTGATAAACTCTGACTTTGCTTCATTGATTTTTAAGCCAAGGGGTCACTGAAAATCTTTTTAAAAAGGAGAATTGTTTATGTACAGATTTATTTGTTTCTAAGAGCTTCCATTCAAGACCAACATGAGGTTGTTTGCAAGCAGAGACGACTTTGAATACGGTGTCGTTGGCACACCACATTTGGCGATCTGATTGAATTTCCTGAAGGAGTTATCGATTCCTATGTTGAAAATATAGATGCCAACAGGATCACCACCCCTGCTTAACTCATCTTCTTACAGAAAAGGAGGCTGCTTCTGTTCCATAATTGATGGTTGTTTTGGAGCCAGCGAGAATGACTCCTACTATCCTTATTACAAAGTCCCCGAACCCCTTCCGAAAACATGTCTGAATAATATATTGATGAGATAATGAATCGAACGCCTTAGCAAAATCAATCGCAATTATAGATGAGTTATTATAGGTTTTAGTAATTGTTTGTACAGTAAAGGCACATTATCCATTATTTTAACTTTTTGAAGTCGTATTGACATGGATGCAGGTACGGGCTTGATATTTTTATCATCCTATTTGCAAGAATATATCAGAATATCTTATAAATGCAATTCTGTATCGTTAGGGGGATAATCCTGTATCCTTGTTCTTTTTTATGGTATAAGTACCATGCGTCCCTCGGAAGCGAAACCAGGAAAATATCCCACATCCATCACTTTTCGTAAAAATTTAACACTATTGGGGAGAGAAGATCTTCATATTAAAAAAAAATTCAAACGTGAATCCAAAGGGCCAGGTGACTTATTCAGTTTGGCGTTCTTTTGTATATCAAGTTTTATCTTTTGGTTTTTGATTGTTTTTGCTTTATAGATTAGACATTGAACTGGCAAACTCAGGGCCAATAAAAATAAAATTTAAAAATCCACGACAAAAAATACAAACTTCTGTTCATTAGAGTCGTTGAAATAGATTTCAATCTGTTGCAGAAAGTATAGCATGGGTTTATAAAGTTGCCATACACATTATATTGTGACAACTACCTACATTTTCAGGGTCAGGTTTTGTGTCATAAAATCAAATAATATCAAATATATATATAATATATATTTATATATATATATATATATATATATATATATATATATTATATATATATATATATATATATATATATATATAAAGTAGTCCCAACATATTTGAAGAAGAACTCAAAATAACTCATCATCAAAATACATACTAAAAAGAAACTTCTGCATTAAATGTAGCTCGTTAAGTGCTTTTCAAAAATAAGAAAATGAATGAAGATGAAGAAGCCCTTATAACTCTAGATGCACTCCCTTTTATTGACAAAGTAATTAGTTCATCTGCAAAATAACTCCCTTACCAAAATAATACAAGTCTTACTAAGTCTTAAATATATATAAGCTTGTAAAAATTAAGGAACATGTTTTGTGAGAATTAAAAGAAGACTATTTTTATAACATATTTAGACCTCTTTTTAAAAAGTTTGCACCCATGAGACAAGAGATGATAAATATAAGTAAAGAAAAAAAATATTTGACAAAATAATTAGTTTTTAATCCCTTTTTCACCGCCTTTCATTTTATTTTAGTGACAATACATTCCTTACGTAAGCAAGCTCCTGTTGTGCAGTTATTTTAATGAGAAAATTAGGGCTCTATCTTGAAAGTTATATTAGAAGGAAGTATTTTTATACTAATAAAGAAAATAAGTGAAATAGCAACCATATGATAATAGTAAAAACGCCTTTTTAATTCAATATTAAATTTAAGAAATAAGAGATTTTTTGATATAACACTATTTACTTCTTCAGGCTAAGTTATGTACATCTGTTGGTTTAAAACGACATTTTAAAGTCTATATTTCTATAAGGATACAAAAATATTAGAAAAATGTCTTGAAATTCGCTTTAAACAAAAGATAAAACGAATATGTTGTAAGAAATAGTGTTCGTGTCCAGGGCACTATTAGTTTGTACTCAAGTTTCAAATTAGGGAGTGGTTTTGGAGTTGTTTGGCAGCTTTTCCAGGCTTCATTTTACTCAAAAGATAAGGATATTGTTGTCCTTCGTAGCCTTTTTCCCTCATAAACTATGAATTGAAACAAAAAAACCCGGGAGTATTCTTGAGTAAAATGATGCAGCTCCTCAGTGAGTTTTGTATATAACTTTAGCTCAAATCCCCATATTCGTTATGGCTCTTCAATGAGTTGTTCAGATTTGGGACGCGCACACTGATTGATAGGTTATTGATATTCGCTTTGGTTCGTATTCATTTCATAGGAGATGTGTTCCGGAGTTGACTGGGAATTTGCGGGAATACCCACTTTGACCATACAGTTCCTTGACACCTCAAACGTATCCATTGAAAAGTTGATTAATATATAACTTAGGGTTTAGGAGAGCACCAAAGAAACAAATTTATTAATTTATTATTAAAATACATATTTACTTTTTACAAGAACGCACTCAAAAACATTTAATAATAATCCAAAATCCTCCACATCATTTTTTACTCAAATCAAACAAGTCATTGAAAATATTTTTCTGTATAAAATAACATAATGAAAACGAATTTTCCTGGAATAAGCTATTATATTCTTAACTCAAAGTCATCCAAAAACTTTTTTTCCAAATCTAACTTTGAAAAATATAAGAAAACGTTTTGGCGAATAAAATAAGCATGGCGCTAATGAATTATTTTTATTCGGTATAATTTTGTCAAGATCTAAGGAATCGTTTGGGGAAGACAGGGAAACGAAGGAACAGACGAGGAAAGAAAGGAAGTTTATTAGCAGATTCTCTCCTTCTCTCTGCTCATCTCTGTCCCTCTCTCCGTCTCTCTGCTCTCTCCTATTTGCCCCTCTCTCCTTTTCTTATATAAATACGTCACCAGATGGGGCGACAGACATTTTTTTCTCTTTTTCCCAAAGAGACTATATATGAATTAATTTGTAAATAAATATCAATGAAATATATCTTAGCTTAGATCAGATAATGTGTCAGTCATTTAATCCTTCGTTTATAGTTTTAATTCTATTACTATACATGTAGCAAAATATAAAATCAATTACATACATGTTTTGCTATATATTTGGCACTTTAATTTATATAATTGATTGCAATTCCGCTTATTCATACATCAGCTAGCATCAAATAAATCAGTTTAATGGTTCATTTGTTTTATTATTACTTTTCAAGAACTTCGATATTCAAATATATCTATCGTATATGAATAAAAATACTTAGTAAGTGCTCTAAGGCTTTTTCTCTGCTTGGATGGGATTCCCTCAAATCCTTCATTCAAGTATAAATATAATATATTCATAAGTATGCACATACAATGAAGAGAAGAAAAAAATTAAATTGATTTTCTTTTATGATGTATAATCAAATTATAATAATAAATTCAATTTCAGGATTTATGTAGGAGATTGCGTCTTATTATACATTCAGGATGCGTGCTTTGAAGAGTGGTAGGGACATATAAAGTAGTGACCACGGTGGGTAGAAAGCTCAACTGAATCCACATCGTCCTCTCCAACAACTTGGCTCTCGCTCTCTCTCTTAGGCACTTACATTGATTGCAAGGTGGAGGGTCGACTCAATAAAATTGTTGGTAATTGAAATTATCATGAGGCTTTACTCAAGTGGATATTTTTTTCTTCCATATTTTAATTAAAGCGTTATAGTAATATAGTGCATGCAAGGAAAAAAAAAAAAAGGCAATTTTTTTGGTTATTTTCTTTAACGTATATGTCGCTAGTCCATGAAATTACGTCACAATCCTATTTAAAACGGTTTAAAGGATTAAGTTTGATGATTTGAAATATAAAAAAAACGTCTCCAAATATAAATAATAAAAGGACTTTGTTATTATTTTCAAAGAGCTCTAGCATCAAAGCAGCGCCCCTTACAGACACAAGAAGAACTAAAATTTTGGCCAATTCCTTTTGGGAAAAGGAAGAATTTTATGTTATGCATGCGCTACTTTACTTAAACGCTTTAATTTTGATTATAATATGGCCGAAGTTTATGCGTTAATAAATAAGGGAGTGCAATTCAACTCTCAGTGTAGGAGGCGCAGGTTCGAATCCCGAGAGGGGAAAGTAAGTTTTGGTCAGCCCCATTGATAAGATCATAGGTTCGATAGATTAATTTACACGCCATAATACTTATTCATATCCACATGAATGCAGTTCTTTCGAACTAAATAGGCAACAAACCATGAATAGACATTAATCATATATGTACTTTGGCAAAATAACACATAAATAAAATTTATATAAATTTTATTCAGTATCTATATAATTATTTTGAGGATTAGATTGGATTAATAGGTGTCGGATCAGAGGCACTAGATCCTCCTTGCTGTGTACCTCTTGGCGAATTACCAATGTGTCAATTAGGATCGTCCTTGAGATAGAAATCTTTCTTTTATCGTGGGTCCTCTTGGAGGCCGTCCGGCATGGGGACAGTAAGCTTGAGGGATTGCTTTTGTTCGTTGGGAGATTTAAAGATGATATATTATTTTGATATAAAAAGATGACAGGAAAGATAGGAAAGTCGACTGATATGCAATTAACGCAATCAAGCAATTTTTTTTAAATTCATTTTCCTGCAAAAATAGTTGAGCTCATGAAATGGTGAAAATTTAAATAAATCAAAGTTTTTGCAAGTGAAGCCATGAGGCCTTAATTCTCTCTTTGATTAAGTAGCCTGCTAAAAAGTTAAGTGTACAAAATAGAGGAAAAGATAGGGTAGTATAATATTTGCTTTGATTTGATAAGGTCTTAATTCTGTATAATAAATATTTTTATGTACTATTCAAAGGGATACGAAGTAGGGTATGTGTCGCAACAGATGTAACTTAATAGAGTCAAAAATGTAAAGTGATGTTATCACCATCACTATTTTATGGAGACTTTGAATGTTTTACCATAGTATTTTATTGGTATTTGTTTTATTTATTTCAAAATAAAGTCCTTTATAATATATATATTTATTCCTTATTTAAATAAGAACTAGATTATATCACACTATTGATACAATATATACACACACACACATATATATATATATATATATAGATATATATATATATAGATAATATATATATATATATATATATATATATTAAGTTCCTAAAAAGCTTTTTGAAATGTCTTCAGTATAAAATATATATAATATATTATTTGCGTAGATAAATATCTTTTAAATAATATCTGGGAAAACTGCATTATTTTTTTTACACACTTCCATTTTAAATGAGTTTTTTAGGAAATATGAATTGTCTAGTTCAACTAATAGCATAGTCAAAATGTCTATTATGCTTTAATACTTTTTAATATGTTAACGACAAAACCCCTCTACGCCATCACATTTACCTATACGATTTTTTTAAAAATCGGTAAATTGAATGAGTATTCACATATACCAAGCATTTTATTCCTCTATGGTTAAGAAATTTTACAACCTAATATCAAGATAACGTATGAGTATATATTCAATATCAATTTATAAACTTCAAATATTCAGACAATCACTGCTTGCATAGAATTTCATGCAGCACAATGCAAAGAGATTCCATCAATCATCCTTTCATTGTGATATTCCTTTTTTCCTAACTCAATATTCTTTGAAGAGATGAAAGTGTTTATTTAGAAAACTCAGTTGTTGCCTTTTCATTTTTTGAATTATGCCTTTGAAAAGCATGCTTATTTAATTTACTGTGTTCGATTACATGTATAATTTGTTAATATTAGGTTAATTTATTACGTATTCATTATACGAGGATCTAATATTCGTTTATTGTAGGGTACGAACGCAAAAGTACTCGTTTAATCCAGGCAGAATCATAGGCTCTTTCTTGTGACACACATCCGTTTATAAACATGATGTTTTATTATACCTCGGATTTATGGCTCATAATACAATTCCGACCTGCTTTGGAAGGATAATGGCTAAAGCAATTAGCCATGTCTAATATTACAATTAGCATATTAAACATAGGAGCTTATCGGTGAGATTGATTAGAAAAAAATTGTCGTATTTCAGGAGACGTCCTAAACTTTAGAAATCCAGCAGTCAACAATTTAATTAACAAGCTGCCCCTTTCATAATCTTGTTGAGTTGTTTTTGTGGTTATATACTATGTTCTACATACATCATTCAATCCATTACTTCCATTCCATACTTTAAGGGGCTCAGAGACTTTAGTTTAGACACACACTTTTTAGAAGGACATTTCTTAGACATGGACACTTTTTAGACACTCATTAAAATATACAGATCCACCACAGTCCTAACTTTTACAAATCTGCATATAAGAATTCATCGCAAATGGGCTTTCGGGTTCCATTTGTAACAAATATGCAATAATAGGGTGCCCAATTTACACCTTAAAGGCCATAAGAAACCATCCAAACACAATTATGTTATTTTGAGGCTACAAATCCCTCGTCAATGTGTCCTCAGGTTATGCAATTATGATTGATATAATTTTTGTATTTTACAGTAACAAATAACTGGTCCATAGGTTACACCTCTTGCAAATGTTGCATATTGGCCTATAAACCAACTGACAAGATGCCTTTGGATTTCGTAGGATACAATTATGATATTTTGGGGTTATTAGTTCATTGCAAATGAATGATGGATGAACCCGGGTTCCGTCGGACCCAGTTTTCGTCAAATAGTTGTGACCGGCGTAACCCAAGGATCCATTGGCAATGCATTCTTAACCCCAAAATATCATATCTATATCCAGTGAAATCCAAGGGCACATTGTAGCCTCAATATGTCACGTTAAATGGATTCATACAATGCCAAAGTTTATATTCAACATATGTTATATTATAGTTTAGCGTTGAAAATTATATGTCAACCTGGACAAGGGAAAAATAATACTTGTTTCTTCCCCTTTATAAGCACATTGGTAGGGGATAGGCTAAAAATAACTTCTATTGCTACTTAGTATTCTTTCTTCTTCATTCATTTTCTCTATATTAAATGTCATGGAATTGACTCTTAATTGAAGATAAATTATAAGGACGAATGCATATTACCGAATAAACAATTTAAATGTCAACTTTTTCATTTCTTTAATTATTTGTATTATTTGAATAAAAATGATAATACTAAAGAACTTTGTAAAAGCACTTATCTCCTTAATGTTAGTTCAATATGTTACAAATCTGAAGACAATATAACACTAAGTTACAACGGATTCTTTCAATTTTCATCAGAGTTTTGGTGACCTCGAGTAGGCTTTGAAGATGGACACCTAAAAAAAGTATAAAAACTGTAATTTTATTTTTACGCATCTCTTCTTTCACACGATCATGTTCGAGATGAAGGTCTCAATTTGTTTATTGATTTAATAAAGCAATCTGCAAATAAATTATAAATAGTTATTTTGTTCAATAATATCTAATTTTAGGAGTATAAAACAAAAAAAATAGAAAGAAAATTATCAACTGAAAAAATATGATAGTTGATGATTTGCGAGAATCCAGGTACTTCCATATTGCCAAGAGACTTTTTGCTAGTCAGTAATAACACGGGTAAGCAGTAAGACTAACATTTTCTAATGTGATTCTTCCCACTTACGTCATCAAACATATATTGCTACCCTATACTTTTAGATGACTTGGAAATAATTAAAAGATTTATGACATCTCACTCTCCATGAAAACATAAAATAAACATATCTGATAAATGTCTGAACTTCCATAATTACATCCTTAGCAATATTAATATAAAGACTGGAGTGCGATGAGATTTGAGTTTAATGGCTCTCCTTGAAGCATAGACAAGTTTTTTTTATAAGACAAAAATATATATAGTTTTCGTACAGTGTATATAAGTTGAGATAATCACTTATTGTATTTTCTCTTGAACTTTATATGTATTAGTAGCTTAACCAACGACCCATATGATAACTGTATGCACAAAAGACTGCATAAAAAGGGAAGATCAATGTCCGAGTACGCAGCTGATGAAACACAGAAGAGAAAGAGGGAAATTTTATTATTCTTTGAGTAACCAAGTTTAAATATCAAGTATGATGGAGTAGAAAAGGGCAAAATGACGAATTTACTATCCAGTGACGTGATTTTTCCTTTTGTTGAAAAATAACATTGCTTGACACTACACATATACTACTCAATTTTCTTTTTTCTATTCCCAAGACTAAAAAATTGTTTCACGTAGTGGGGCAGCTATTTTACTCGGTGTCCAGTAATGTAGTCGTAGGCAGTATTCTCGCGCTTGCCTTAATCACACGCTTTAACGTCGTATGCTCTTTTTGCATGTTCCTTTAGCCCACGCCTTTAACATCGCACCCTTTTTTAAAGCGAGTATTATTAACGCATTGCTCGATTGTCGTTGCTCAATATAATCGCACGCTTAAACGTCATGAGCTGTATCGTCGCTGGTTTACTTCAATGCATTGCTGAAAAGAGGGAAAAAGTAATCACCAATGTGATAACTGGATGAACAATAAGCTGGACAATAGAAGGGAAGAGTTATGTCCGAGTACGCAGCTGCTAAAACAAAGAAGAAAAGGAAGAAAATATTATTATCCTTTGAGTAACCAAGTTTAAATATCAGTATTAGGGAGTAGAAAAGAGAGAAAGGACAAAAGGTAAACCCAATGACGTCACTTTAAGGGACTAATTTTGGTTGAAACATATCATAGGATGACATCAATGGACATATACTACTGAATTTTCTTTTTTCTATTCCCGTAGTGTGGCAGCTAAATATTTACTCCATGTACATATCTATTCCAAAAAGCTCTTATTTAAGTGGACAAAGTTTTTCCTTCTCTGTTGAGTATCCTGTTATTATGTAGTCGGTGAACTGAACTAAAAACGGACCAATTAGACGATAAAAATATAAACAATATCTACAATGTTCATTTATGTATTTTCACAACTGCCCTAAATAGTTAACTGTTTCTGTATATAATTTAGTGTATTTTATTTTTACGCTGTATAAAATCTAGCAGTTTTACCGAATAAATTTTGTTTGTTACCGAAAAAAAATAATTATAAACATAAGTAAAAAAATGTCCACCCTCCATCTTATATATAGCATGCATACAATAATATGAAAATAAATATTACTTATCCGTTGATTTAATGTTATTGGAAGCTAGTTAAGACTTATGAATAAAATTAAGAAGAACTCAATCAAATTTGTTTTTTCTCCATTCCATTCCTACTAAGTTAATCAACTAAAAAGTCTAAGGTAAATATTTGACGAAGTAATTCTCTATCATTCAATTGCCTTTCTTTCTTTAATACCTTAAGAGGAAATATAAAACTACTATATTTATATGCATAGAATCATTTTAAAGCTTTATTACTTACTTTATTTGAGTGTTATTTCCCGGCTTTTGCTCTAAAATGGTGGCAAAAAAATACAAAAAACTGAGGACTAATAATTTGTTAATTAATTTGTCAATACAATGTTTTGTTAAGAGGTGTAAATAAAAACGGTTTCTTAACATTAAATACTTATTTTTCATCAGTGCTTACCATTGATTTTAGGAGAGCAAATTTTATAGAGTTCAGCTTGATGAGTATCTGTGTTACTACAAGCATCATTATTGTACTTAATATCTAGAGCCAAAAAAGGACCAGTACACCATTATATATAAATGGACAACCCATAAACATAGAAATGACCAAGGGGGCATTAACACATAAATGACAATGGGGATAAATGTAAAGAACATGAGTTTAAAAACACTGATCCTTTGATCCCATATTATACACATCTATGTTTTTTTTTGCTTAAAACTTATAAGAAATGGACTTAAGACTTCTTCCTTGTTACTTGATCTTATATATAAGTCTTTTAGTTAAGTGTTCAAAATATATTTTTACAATTTCCTTACAAAACAAGCAATGGATAATTTTTTCAAAGTCTTACTTTCAATTTATACA